>CAVNYN010274818.1:0-11971 GCA_963692815.1 Nyctanthes arbor-tristis
AAGAAGTAATATCAAGACACGTCAAACTTATTTTAGATTATTATGATTACAAATAAGAGTCAAGATTAACTTCTTTTCGAGTACTCCTTAAAAAGTCAATATTCAATCGTGGGTAGTTCTATATAGCAATGTTTAGAGTTGTGAATCATGCTAATATGAAAAATACTTAAATGTGATAAAAATATTAAGAATTAGAAGTCAATTAATGAAACCGGCGAATACTGTGTATAACGAGATTTTCTAAAATTTTTAGTAATATTAACAAAGTATTTATTTTTATTATATTAAAATGTCACTTTGTTCATTATTTTGCTCCTATATTATTAATTTATGTACGTTATTCTTTATCAATAAAATTTGACTGTACAATGCACGTGGGCAAATACTAGTTAACTATAAGATCAATGAAAAGAGGCAATTTGTGAAAATTAAAAATTTGGCCATGAAAATTGCATGCCATGCATGCACACGTACAGAAAACATATGTCTCTGTCCTTTTCACTGCGTAGAAGGCCCAAATTCTTTAGGTATTGCAGAAAACCCGTACCTTTAAGCCTTTGTTGCGAGGAAGGTCCATATCATCCAATTCCATTAAAAAAAAAAAAAAAAAAAAAAATCCGTAAGTAACCCTTTTTTTAATGAAATTAAATTTTTCACTCGTGCGATGCACAGTTGAGATCTAGTGAAAGAGTAATACATCAATAGTAGTTTAATAAAAATTTAGATACTTCATGTCATAAAAGAATATAAAAATAATGACATTTACAAATGTAATTTGTACTGCAAAATGAAATCTTGTCAAATGGTATCAGATTCTTTCTTATAATAAAAAATTTATCACCTACATCTGATTCAGATAGAATTTTTACCTAAATGATGCGATCTCTATATATTGAATTATAAGTCTCGTGCCAACACATAATGTAGTCTAATGATAAAAAATCTGTAACAATATACCAAGAATACTGATCTTTAACTTCAACTCATGGCCGAAAATTTTAGAGTATCATATCTCATTCAAAAATTCAGATTTGTAAAGATTTTCAGTTGAAGTTATTATTAGAATATGATGAAATAATAGCATGATCATCTCTGCGATGCATGACAATCGATTAAAATTTATTTAAAATTATATGTCAAGATAGACGTTAAATGCTTTGTGAACCCTAAAATTATTTTTCTATTTTTCCCCTTCAGTAAAATGTGTCATTTAGAGTAATCATTTTCTTATTATTTGAGACTATAATTTGATGATGATAATGTAATAATATAACATTAACAAAGTGATCTTCGTGTAATTACGTATAACTTTAGTGATATAATTGTTGATAATTAAAGTGGAGAGACCTAATTTCTATTAAATTAAAGTTCTTGATCTAATTATTGACAACTAAATACTATTTATCCATTTGCAAGTAAAGTAACAATTCAGTGACTTTGATACAATTAAGGTTATCATAATTTATGTTTCTTTTTTCTTTAGTGACAATAGAAACAAAAGAATATCTCGACTAATTGATAAAATAAAAGAGATTCATTTAATTCACCTTGACAATAAATTTTGATAGTAGAATTTGAGCTGCGAAGGGAGCCAACAAAAATATTAAAAGATAATATAGTCAATTAGAATGAGTTCATACCAAAAAACTCAAAAATTATTCACATGGCATAACCCATTTTATTTATTTATGTATTTATGCATGATTGCATTGTAGTATTGTAAAAGAAAATAATATCATATTTTATATTATACTCGTGCCTATCTTAGATGAAAAATTGAAAATGAAAATAAAATATAACTATCACTAAATACAACAAACGAAATATCTTAAAAGACGGGATACCAAGATACCAAAAAATATCATACAACAACAATGTCGTTGTCAATGGTAGAATCGAAAGAAATCTCACGCATGCATTGCACAAATACATACCTATCAGATGTGCATAAAAAAATTAGTAAATATATAATTTTGATTTAGTATTTGACGCGTTAAATTAATGTTTTATTAATAACATATTAATAGTTACCTTTTTATGTACTCGATTAATGCTTTACTGCATTTTACTTTTAAATCATCTAACTTATTTAATATTATTAGTTAATAATCTAACAATATGTCTAAGGCATGTACATATCTGTATTCGTTCGATACTCGTTCAAATAAAAATTTTAATACTCATATAAGAAAGTACCTTAGACATACCCCTTTTAACTGGATAATGCTTCGTTTTATTTTGTGTAAATATCCATTATATCACATTATTACTTTAGTCTAGCAAATAATAAATATAATCCTTAAAAAAGTAACATGATCTTATAACGACAATCGTTAGAGTTATAGTGTACATTCGTATCAAAATTGACGTGTAAGTTTATTTTTAAGCATAATGTCATAAATAAAGTACAATATATCAGTTGTATTGTCTAGAATTACCAATTGATATGTGAAGCACAAATCACCACTGGATATTTGTAGTAAAATATCTAAATATTGAGCATAAATTTGGTTGCATAACTGAGTTCATATTTTAGGTCCCCTCCAAACACGTCATTCAAGTTCACAAGTCCAACTTATATAAAATTATAATAATTAGCAATCAAATGATCGAATCACAATGAACTATAGTAATTATAAGTATATCATCTCATATGTGCGTTATATGAAAAGATTAATTCTAAAAAAAGTTTAATAATAATAATGAACAATAAAATATTCAACAAATATGTACTATTGGATTTGCAAAACAAATGCAGTAAATATACATATTTGATTTAGTATTTGACACGTTAAATTAATGTTTTATTAATAATATATTAATATTTATCCGTTTATATACTCGATTAATACTTTACTATATTTTACATTTATATCATCTAACTTGTTTAATATTATTAGTTAACAGTTTAGTAATACATATGAGTATGTACATACCCTCATTCACATGATATCCATTCATATAAAAATTTTCATACCTAAAAGAAAGTACCCTCCCGGCATACCATTTTAACGGAATAAAGTTTACACACTACAAATTTTTTTTCGTTGGTAACTGTAGACAAAAAATAAAGCGTGATTTTTGTAGAAATTTTTGAATCTCAAGAAGATAAACTTGAAGATAGTAATACAAAATAATATTCTTCTTCTCAATTGGACTAATCAGTATTAGAGGAGCTTAATTAATATTCAAATAAAAGAAAAAGAAAAATATTCACATCCATATTTATCATCCAACTGGATTGGAGAATCATTTTGTCAATTCTACTTTTCGTATAAAATTATAACATTAATTACATTGATTATTTATTTCTTCTATAAATACAATTTCATAGTTTATGAATTTAGAGACGCTGCACACAAAATGACTTAAAACGTGGTAGAAAAAGTGACTTATTAATTACAGTAATAGCTTGTGGCAATTTATATTTGTACAAAATAAATGAAGTCTTTATTTTCGATTCTTATAGTTTTTATTATAAAAATTAAAATAGATTTATTAGGGTTTTTCTTGTGCACGAAGAGGGGGAGAATACAGGAGGAGAGAAACATTTATAATTGTTAATAATGAAATAATTATCTGTGTCGTTTTAATTTTGACCATTTTAATACTTTTGAAAAATTAGTGGGATTAATTAAAAAAATAGTATCAATATAATTAACCTTTAAATATATATGTGATTAATAATAATATTTTTTTAAGTGGAAACACGTGAGAATAGTAATATAAAAATGAAAATTATTAATAAATAAAAGAGTTGGTATAATGCTTTAAAAGCATGTTACTCAACATGTAAGTCACGAGTTCAATTCTTCACCATTACATTTGTAACAATTTTTTTATTAAAAATAACAATCAGTGTAGTATGACATTATAAGCAATTGTGTCAGATAGAGCTTTAGGTGGAAAAGATTTTCTAATTACGCCAGACGAAATTATAATTATGCCAAACTAACTGTAATTTAATATATAATATATAGATTTCCAAAATCATTTGTCTGATTAAAAATTAAAAAAAAAATTATTTATGAAATAACTTATACCACCAATCATCATTTTTCCTCTCCCAGTGATATTAGAATTTCTAAAAATCTTTCATTAAGTTAGTTGTTAATTTTGTTACTACATATAATCTATGTATAATGTATCACACTATAATAATATGAAAAATAGTGATATGACTAGTTTGAAATGCGTACAATCTGCTACGAACGCCCGTGTATTTCACAAATCAATTCATCAATATCATGTATTGTATATATCCATAGTTTTCATCTTACAGATGTAGCATTTTCAATTTTCACGTGATTGACAAAAACGTTGAATAACTTAAGTGAACAAGATTATTTCAAACAACTTTGAGAAAAATTTCAGTACAATTATGGACCACATGCTTTCATTATTAACTAGTTGCGTAAGTACTTTGTGAAAAATGGTACCACATTGTCATGTTTGCTAGCTCTATATATGCATCATTCTAACAATTGTGGCCTAAACTTGTGATTTGCATGCTTATTTTCGGAACAAATATCTTAGCTTAGTAAAGTTATATAAATTTGTCCATATATCGAAGTGTGAAGCTTCCTAAGAAAACAAAATACTTTAATACACGAGATAGAATTATTAACTTCTGGAACAAAAATGATGATGAGAAGAATGTTACAAGAAGGCACTCATCAAAGTTATTGTTAAATATTATCATTTTGTATTGCATGGAATTATAGGGAAAAATTTTAAGCTTGTTTTAAGAAAAACATCATGGAGTAATAGAAGAGTTCATGACTCATGTAATAGTCTATAAACAAAAATCAAGTTGTAAACTAAACATGTTAACTTGTTATTTTATTATTATTAATTTTTTAATACAAGGGGGTATATGGAAGGGGAGGGAAATTTGCGGCGGGGCAGGTCATGTGGTTTGAACTTGAGACCTTTGACCTGAAATGCTAGTATCTCAGTCACTAGAATACAATTTGAACCACACGTTAGCTCCTCATTATTAACTTTTATTATTGCTAATTTATGTAATAATATAAGTCCTAGACAATTGGCATGCATATTCTTGATCTATAAGTCTTCTATTATCATCATCCAAATCAAGTTGGTTACAACAATATTGGTGAAGTCTTTTTCCATTTGAATATTTTTCTGTGGTTGTGGTGGTGGTTGTTGGTGTTATTATTATTATTACTAGAATTCTCACCCGTGCGTTACACGATATCGAAAAGTAATAATAACTATAGTAATTCTAGAGAGACATATTTATCTGACATGAAAAAGTGACATATTTAGTTATCAACCATATATTGGATGATTGTGAGCCTTCAAATTCACTACTTGCATATTAATAACCAATTTATGTTTGCCAACTAACAAGTATCAGTTATTCATATCATATAAACATGTCTATCTAGAATTACTCTAATAACAAATATCAATGAATTTTTATACAAAATTTAATAAATTATTAATGCAACCAATTGAGTCATATATTAGCATTATGAGACATAAATTTTTATAACAATTCTATCATATTTTGATTTATTTGTTATTAACACTTTTTGCATCAGTTAATTCTTTTATTTCTTTATTTCATACACTGGATATAGGGAAAGGGAGGGAACCAATATCAATTATTCATGTCAGATAAACATGTCTCTATATAATTATTCTAATAACAAATTTCAATGAATTTTTATACAAAAATTTCATATAAATTATTAATACAGCTAGTTGAGTCATATTAGCATTACGAGACATAAGTTTTTATAACCATTCTATTATATTTGAATTTATTTGCCGGTAACATTTTTTGCACCAGTTTTTTTTTTAAAGCAGGTATAGGGGATAGGAGAGATATGTGTGTTCCAACCCTGGACTTCTTCTCTAGAATGTATTTAATCTAACCAATGTTACACTTGTTTGAATTACAACACTAGTTAATTATGCATGTATAAATAAAAAATAATTGAGGTAACTCAATAAAAGTAAAATGTTTAAAAATTATTGAACAACTATTACAGTAGAACTGTATCAACATTCGGTCAATCTCTCAAATAAATAATCCAACTCCAAATACAGTAAGGCTATATTTAAAATGACAAACTGAAATTTTTGTTCTATGGAAAATTATCAAAAAGTTTCAATTTATATTAATTATAGAACCGGTAAATTAGAGTATTATAATTTAAAAAAAATCAAATTTGATTATTGCACTACAATAACCATATAAAAATTTCTTCAAAAATTATTAAAAATTGAAATTTACAATAAGGTTACAGATCTTTAGAAATTTATTTGTTTAGAGACGTTCTATGCATGTGTTTTCAAATTATTATGAAGATTACTATTTGCTTTTTTTTTTTTTTTTGAAATAGAACTCCAAATTAATTTCGTGTTCGATTTGATAGGTGACAGATCCCTAAATCAAAATAGTTGGCTAAAGAAATTACCGTGAATTGATGATTGGATATGAGTTAATAAAGGAAAAAATAAATATCATTTAATAAATTAGCGTGACAATTTCCAAAAAAAAGGATAAAAAATATAAAAAAAAGAATTAAATGATATCATAAAAAATGTTATAAAGCCAAAAATCTTACAGAGCTAGAAAATGAGAAGAAAAACCACCATTCTCTTATTATATATATATATATATATATATATATAGATTATATCATTTGAATTGGCAAGTTTTAATTTTTGAATGTAAAACTTAAAGGGACAATATAAGTCAGAATTTCACAGTATATAGCACTGTGAGGATGCGGGCGTGGGGCACACAAAAAAGGCTGGACCATTTTGAGTATGTGACATCTTTTGTGCAACTCAATGTCAAAATACTTATCATAACATTGATGTACATTTATGAATAATTCTATTTAAGACAAAAAGGAGGACAAAAAATTTGATAAGCTAGAGATGTCCTCCAAGTGATTACCATTAATGTGGAAGCCCAGTTCTAAAATTTTGAGGGTACTAAGTGAAATTTTAAACGAGAATTCTTCGAAACATTTTTTCACTAAACATTGATTTGATGGTTTAAACTTTAAACAAAAACATTTTAATATTCAAATGAATTTTAGTTTTCATGAATTCTAATATTAGTTATATTTTGTACATTTTATCATTTAAAAAGCACATATTGAAAACTTGATAACTAAAACATTATTAAAGGCCCCTTCAAAAAAAAAAAAAACATTATTAAAGGCCTAAAGGCCTTTTTCCTTATAAAATTGTGGTGTGGAATTAGTAGTTCTTGTCTGAAAATTAATATTATTTAGAAAAAATGCATATATAACTAATATCTATTATTATTGAATGAATACATTTAAAAGTTAGATATGGGTGCTTAAAGAAAATAAATAAATCAAATGAGCTGGTATGAGGATTTGTAATTTGACCTATAAGCGTACGTGTGTAAACTAAAATGTAAAGTATTACCATTAGGCTAAGAAACATTTCTCATTAAGCATGCATATACACTATTATTATCCTATTATTATATATGCATTATTATTATCCTATTATTATTATTATTATTTATTATTATTATTATTATTTCAATATATGTTTGGAAAACTCGACTGACTTTTGGGCACTTAGGGGTTGACTTTGGTGATGTGCTGAATAGATCCAATAGGATCTTTTCATGGGTTATTTTTGTTATACTTCTTGTATGCACATTTGTTCAATTAACACAACTCTACATTTATACAAAACTTTTACCTTGAGTACATCCATAGACAACGGAATGAAATCCAATTCATGAAATAATTTTATCTATAGATTGCATCATCGTAGTAAAGGTCACAATTGTGTGATCATCATGGAGCCTATAGTGTTCACTTAGAAGTACTCCCATCTTAACTTATATCATGTGTTTGTCAACTTGCACCGGGTCACTTCACTCCAACTAATCTTTAAAAACTCTTGTATATCCACAGAAAACTTTTAGAAAAATGATTTAAACAAGTTCAAAGGCAGTCTCGACTTTCCAACGCAATGTCACATGGGCTCTTAGATATTTTTCTCTGTTAGGCTCTTAGATATTTTTGGGTTTTGCTATCTCATGTCTCATCTTTAAATACCTGGTATGTTTTGCATTCCTACAAGCATCCTCTACATATTTCTCTGCTAGATAGCACTAGTTTTGCACCAAACACTTCCAAATTCTTAAACTCCACAAGAATGGAAAAATCCCAAGCACTAGAGCCAACATGGTCTGAACTGCTAGGAAGCAACAATTGGGAAGATCTTCCTTGAACCCTTAGACCTCAGCCTCCGGCGACTCATCCTCCGGTGTGGCAATTTCTGTCAAGCTACATATGATGCCTTCAACAATGACAAAAACTCTAAGTACTGTGGTAGTTGTAGGTATGGCAAGAACGATTTCTTCAACAAAGTCATGCTCGAATCGGCTTCCAATTACCAAATTGGTAGTTTTCTCTATGCCACGTCCAAACTTAGGGACGGCGATGCTTTCATTACCCGCTCATCATCACCCAAATCATGGGACGCCGAATCCAATTGGATTGGCTACATTGCTGTCACCACGGACAAAGTTAGTCAATCCTTGGGCCAGCGAGAAGTTTATGTTGTATGGCGTGGCACCATACGGACATTAGAATGGGTAAATGACATGAAAGCAGGGTCGGTGCCTATCGACCAATTATTGTCATCCGAAGGTTCTCTAGGCGGCGATGACGGGAATGTGCCTGAAGTTATGGAAGGTTGGCTCTCAATTTATGTTTCTGACAATCCCGATTCGCCCTTCACAAAACTAAGTGCAAGATCACAACTTTGGACAAAGATTAAAGAAATAAGAAAGCAGTATGAAAATGAGAATCTTAGCATAATAGTCACAGGTCATAGTCTTGGTGGAAGTTTATCAGTTTTATCAGCATTTGATCTTGTTGAAAATGCAGTTATTGATACTGATACCCCTGTGACTGCCATTGGATTTTGTAGTCCAAAAGTGGGCAATCAAGCATTCAATGACAGAGTGAAGCAACTTTCAAATTTAAAGATTTTGCAGATCAAGAATAAGATTGATGTTGTACCAAAGTATCCATTCTCTTGGAGGTACGTGAACACCAGTGTCGAACTAGAAATCGACGACAGAAAATCCCCCTACTTGAAGCATTCAATAAACCCTTCTGACTGGCACAACTTGGAGTCTGGTTTACACACAGTGGCAGGTTGGAATGGAGATGATAAAGAGTTTGAACTGCAGGTGAAGAGGAGTTTGGCTTTGGTTAACAAGTCTTGTGGAGTTCTCAAGGATGAGTATTTGATTCCAGAATCATGGTGGGTTGAGAAGAACAAAGGAATGGTTATGACTGAAGATGGAGAGTGGGTTTTGGATGAACCATCCGACGAGGACAAACTTCAGGCTGAATTTCTGGTTCTTAGTCGTTCTTGAGCTGAAAAGCCGTTCGCATATTGGAAGTCTACTGGGATATCGACCTACTACATAGACTATTTGAATGTTATGCACTATGTGCTATATGGCTGGTGAATAAGTTGTGTTACTCAGTAGCGTGTATGAGATTATGTCTTCTAAGCAAATATTTGGGCCTCTAAAAGCTAAATAAACTTTTGATATTCATTAGATATAATTTCTTTAATGGGTTTAGTGCGACGTATTAACTTCAACATAATTTTTTAATGGTTTAGCCCTAATACAAAATTCGTTTAGGGCCTTTATAATTCGAGGCACGACCCTCGTGTTAGAATGTAATTTCTTGAATGTCTTGTTGTAATGGTAGTGAAATTTCATGTCTATCATATCCTCTTGGGAGAAAAACAGATAAAATCACTCAATCCGTTGATGTAAAATATCCACATACAGACATGCATTCATTTGATGCCATTTATCTGGAATTCTCTTGCTGTTTGGGAGATATATGATGTATAGTAATTTGGCCTGCGCATTTGATTTTCACTTTCGGCTCGGTTTTATTAGTTTTAAAATTGAACGGTTACAGTTCCATTTGGTTTGGTTAATTTTCAAAATTTTCTTCGACTTATATATATATATATATTTGATAAGGTTATATTTGATAAACATAATTAAAAATGATATCAAACTAATAGAAAAAATATTGGAATTAAAACCAAGTGTAATAAAATTGCAAAAATGACACTAAAGTTAAAAAATAGTAGTCAAACTATTAAAAAATTGGAATATTTTGGTAAAAATAATGTCAAAACTAGATTTTAATATAAGGAACGGTTTTTTGTTTTAAACTTAAAAGTTAAAACTAAAAACTATGTGGCGTGTCTTAATATATACCATATGATTATATGACACTATATAATGTCATACGTATGACAGTAGATCATATTAATATATATAGATAGATGTGTGACGGAGAAAACTTACCTACCCTTAGTGAATATATATTTCTTTGGCTAATTGCCGCAAAAGGCTCCAATATTTGAGTTTATTGCGTAGAAGGTCCAAATTCTTTACGTATTGCACAAAACCCCCTACGTTAACCTTTTTGTTACTGTCCATTTCGTCCAATTCCATAAAAAAAATTAAAAAATAAATCCGCAAGTTCCTTTTTTAATCAATTTTCCTCTCCTGATGATACATAACAACGTTTTAAAAATCCTTTCATAGGTTGGTTGTTCAATTAGTTAAATTACTAATTTATGTATTATGGACTATCGTGAGCCATACACAACATCTCTTGAGTTGATAATATGAGAAAGTAATATGACTTGTTTGAATTATTGCACACATGTGTCCTTTCACAAAACAATTTATCAATATTTACTTGTAAAATAATTGTCAAGGTGCCTTTTGACCCTTTATATAATATCTATAGTTTTCATGAATTACATACATTATCTTATAGAAGTAGTGTTATCGATGTTCACTTGATTGACTATAAGAGTGAATGAGATTATTTCAAACAATTTTGAGATAAAATTACAATACAATTATGGACCACATGTTTTCATTATCTAGTTGCGTAGATACTTTGTGAAAAATGGTACCACATTGTCATGTTTGCTAGCTCTATGTATCACTCTAACAAGTTTTTTTTTTTTTTTTTTTGAAACTAATCGCTCTAACAAGTTGATATGCCTAAACCTGTGATTTGCGTGCTTATTTTCGAAACAAATATCTTAAGTTGATAATATATAAGTGAACAAAGGAGCAAACTTCCAAGTTATATAAAATTGTCAGTATGGAAGTGTGGAGCTTTCTGATAAAACAAAATACATTATAACACATCGAGACAAAATTATCAACTTGGGAATAAAAATGATGATGAGAATGTTAACACGAAAGCACTCATCAAAGTTATCGTTAAACATTCTCAATTTGTATTACATGGAATTATATATAGGGAAAAATTTTAAGCTTGTTTTAGGAAAATCATGGAGTAATAGAGCAGTACTCATGTAAAAGAATATAAGCAAAAAATTAAGCAGTAAACTAAACCCGTCAACTTGTTACTGTTAGCTTTCGTCATTGTTAATAATCTTAAGTTATACAAAATCCTAGACAATTGGCAATTTGGCACGCATCTTCCGACCTATAACTAGCTAGTATATATCGTTTGAGGAAAATTACAATTGTACAAAAATTTTTTACTTAAATCTTTACACATGCAAGTGGTTATGTGATAACTTTTTATTTAAACTTGACGTTATATGTAAGAAAAATAAAATTCTACTAAGTGTTCTCACTGTTCCATGGGTAAAAAAATTAAGTCACTACCTATAAATAGACTTTCTGATTATTTGAATTTGATACTTTTTATTTTTTATTTTTTTAATTTGGCACGTTTTTATTTTTGAAAGTAAAAGGACAATATAAGCCAGAATGTCCTAAAGCACATGCAACGAGGATGTGGGCATGAGGCACACAAAAGGCAGGACCATTTTGAGTACGTAAGTGACATCTTTTGTATAACTTCAATGTTAAATTAAATACTTAACATACATATAG
>CAVNYN010274819.1:0-44641 GCA_963692815.1 Nyctanthes arbor-tristis
AACAGATGAAAGAGTCTGAGACATGGTCTGATGTGGCAAGGCTGCTCTTCCGATCTCTTGGTTTTTTTGCAACCAATAGAACCCCAGGATTTTCGGGAATTGATGAAGATAGAGGAGCCAAAGTTGGTAAGCTAGAACTAGGTGTTGATGTAGGGATGGCAGAAATAGAAGCTATGTTTGGTATTGGATTTGTGATTGTTTCAGATATTGGTGATGCAGACTGCAAAGGGGGGAGACTCGAAGAGAAAGTTACTGAAGGTAAAGAAGAGCTTAAACTATCAGAAGCAGTGCTGTTAACAACTAAGGGAGAATGATAATCTGGTAAGTTAGAACCAGGAAAGCTAGATGCTCCTGTCGGTAAAGATGGGCTGAAACCAGAATATGACATCTGTTGCATGGAAGGAGGCATAGACAATCCAGGAGGTGGCCGCAGCAAGGACTGCTGTGGCAGTTGAGAGAGCCCATTTGGTGCGCCATAGAATCCCGGCCAATACATAGGCATAGCTAGACCGCCTCCATTAGTATTAGGAGGAAAAGGGCCCCAAGAGTTCAAATTCCCTCCAGGCTGATATAAAGGCAAACCACTTTGAAAGGTTGACACGGGGTGTCCCAACTGTGTAGATTGGGAGCCATGATCTGTCCGAGATCCACTAGCAGCTGTGGGCAAGCTTGAGGATGCAGTTGCTGGTAGAGGATAGTGAGACTACACGAGAAATATAAGGGTTAATCAAATTTATTGAGCCACTTGCATGTCATCACGACAACAATCTCATATACTTGCCTGAATAATGGCTGGATCACCGTTTATTGGTGGTGATGTACTTTGTACAGTCGGAGAAGATTTGACCTGTAGATCCTGTGGAGAGCAGAATGGAAGGAAGAATTTCAGGCTCATAGGGAAAGATAAAGAGTAACGGAAGAGTACTGCATAACAATATCCAAAAGATACAATCAGTAAGCAGGCTTTAACCTTCCAGTAGACTACTACTTTAACGGGTGACATGGAACCATATAAACCCTAACCCATTAATTACAACAAGCATGGAAAAAGCAAGCATTCAGTTGTTTTCAATAGAATGCCAGTCAATAATTCCTCAAATTTGCAGTCATCGAGAATTAAATAGGATGGAGAATAAAAGACCAAGAGAAGTACAAGGAAACATTTTATTTTCAAAAACATCGTCATTTATGAAAATGTTAATTGTTAACACAAAAATAAAGGTACTAATTGTTGAACTTTGATCTCTTTTCAAAAGAGTGGCCGAATTTAAGTTTGCTTCTACTTTGTCACCGTTTCTAATTGGTCATAATGATGGTCGATGTTAATTTATACAGTTGCTTATTGAGATGCTTGCATGGTAATCCATCACCTACCTGGAACCTCATATGCCACTAATCAAAACCAATTATCTACGAGTAATCTATTTATCTAGACTGGAAATTGGTTTCCAATCTAGTTGGCATTTCATTAGGGAGTAAGTAGATTTTCATAAATACATGGAAACATCTACGACTTAAGTTTCCAATAAAGAAATGCCAACTAGACCATAGAACTGTCTGTCTAGACAAAAAGCAATATTCATCATTTACTAATATGGCCATTCGGCTCAATTTTAAAAGACGTCACGCAATTTAATGGCAGCAATAATGGCCTATAAATTGCATCAATTGAGAATACCCCATTATGAAATGTTTTTACAGTGTATTTTTACGGTGGAAAGAAGGAAAGAATTGAAGTTCAAACTCAGGTAAAAGTCAAGCAACAGATACTGTTTTAACGACCCCAACAAAAAAAACCCAAGGATCAAAATCAATGAAAGCCTAGGTTGAGGCTCCCACTTCCTTTTAAAATGAGAGTAAGAGCTTCACCAACCAGTATTAATCGAAACCAAAATGGATATTTCACTACTCGTAATCTGAAACCTTAAATTTCTGAGTCAAACTATAAGACACAGTTGAGATACCTTGATATCACTTCCTCTAAACAGTATGTACTCATAAATTTTGTCACTAGGAGGAACTTGTGGACCATCCTTTTTTCTTCCTTCTGTTCCAAATGATCTCACTGCCACAAGATAAATCCGCACTAGCAGTTAAATCGCACTTATTCCTCTACATAATAATCAAAGAGATTTTTAAGGAAATTTACTTGGTATACGTACAGTCAACAGTTTCTCAGACCCAAGTAAGTTTCCAGCAAGCAGAGCAATGTGGATAATATAGTTTAACTTCTAAGTTGTTAATTATCTCAATATAATTGAATTTTCTGATGTAGTTAACTACTTCACATGCTATCAGGTCATGTGATTGTCAAGAGAACACAAGATAAAGCCATGTAAATGAAAAGATTGAGCACAGATCACTAGCTGAAGTCTCATTTATTGATCAGGTATTTTGGATTCCCGGGAGAAAAATTGGACCCTACAGCTATATCTTTCGATTAAAATCTGAAAGTTAATTAAACGCAATGAATTAATTATTAGCCAGTGTCGAAATCTTAATGCATTACAACATGTTTTACTTCTACGCAGCAATACACATTCCTTGAGGTGCTTGGAAGCATTCATAATGTAATCTGATCATAAATCATCCACCATCTTAAAAGATCCATAATAAAAATAAAAAATTAAAAAAAAAAAAAACTAAAAATTAAAAGATTCGCTTGCAAACAAAAACATAAAATACATCAATAAGAGCTTGTTCTTGGTAGCTTTATCTAAATAAAAAAATTTATCAAACCAATTACCAATACCAACCACATATTCTTCACAAAAAAACAAAGTTTCACACTTCCCAATGATTTTTCTTTATATTTCCACCACATATTCTCCTATAAATCTAACTTCTCTTTTCATAAATCTCCCAAGAACAAGCTCTAAAATAAAACAAAATAAGACAAAAAGGCTGGTTATAGAAGGTCCAGAAACTGCAATATGAACAGTCAAACACCTTATACGTAATTTTTAGACATAACCTGGCGTAGGCCAACAAATGGCACTTAGCAGGCAGGATGGGAGGCGGAAGCCTCAAATAGTTTCCTGAAAAATCTAAGTAGCAAAAATAAATGCAGAAGCCAAAAAGTCAACCAAAATGTCATATTATATCCTTTTAAACTTATTAACAATAACAATGAAAACAAATAAAATCGTATCTTTTCTAGGTTTACACGCCCATAAAGATATAATCAGAAACTATGCAAAAGAAGAATCCCCAAAAAAAGGAAAGATATTTAAAAGGGGGAAAAAACTTGACCATTTGTAGCAATGCAACTATTGTAAAAATAATAAATTAATTAAAAAAACATATGAACAATCCAAATAAATCATATACCGTAACTCACAAAATCATATATGTTGTAAAAGTAATAAATCAATTATAGTTATTCATATTACTCTAGTAGCAAAACATAATTTAAAAAATCATAGCACCAGAATTTATCCCCTACAATAAATATAATCAATCCGACATGTGAATCAATAGGAAAGAGCAACTTGTGCATCAGTTTAAAACTTTCAACCAAAATTGAAAAAGGTAACCGCACAAGAATGATAGGAAAAATCACAAAGAGAAGGGGGGATTCCACTAACTATTGCAAAAATTGAAATCTTTACACAACAAAGTCAAAAAAATAAAAATAGATTTCTCGGAAATAAATTTAAGTAACTACAATAATAATAAAAAATTATTATCCTTCATGAATATCTCACCGTTACGGAGGCCGATGCTGGACTCTTCAGTGTTGATGTTGTAAAGTATACCTTCATATCTGATCTCACTTTTGGAAGTCAAGCTAATCAAGCTGCCAATATACGAGTCCGCCGATGCTCCGCCTCCACCACCAGATCTACTACTGGATCCTGCCGTCGTACTCTCCACCGCCATCCCTGTACTGGTGCAGATATAGAGAGAGAAAGAATGGACTATTCAGTCCCGAAAATATAACAATTGAGAGAGATAGAGAGAGAGAGTGTGTGGCGCGCGCGCGCGCGTGTGCTGACCCCTTTCAAAGGCAAGAGGTGACGTGGGAGATAATGTAGGGTTTCAGTTTGGTAAATTTCACGCATGGTTCCCAACCTTTCCACTTTATATTATCTGAGCCTCTATTCTTTTTTCTTAACCCTTCAGGTCTACAACTTTACATAATGTCACACAACAAGTCCGTGTAGATAAAATCTGGTCATTTTTTACCATTAAAAAAGGGTAAATAACGTTTTTCACCCGAATCAACGAACAAATAAAAAACAACAGAATGTTATTAAAAAGAAAAGAAAAATAATAAAATGAGATTCTTATATGTACATATCTCGCTCGACAAACTGGGGTGGGTATGCTTATTCACTGTTGGCTAGAATATTTCGAGGTATTCTTGATCATATCTTGGCAGCAACTTGATTTATCTTTGACAACTTAATACACGTGATAATAATTTTATGGGTCAAATCTAGATCAACTATTCAATGCTTCATTTCATCACAACATCTTCTTTAGAGTAGTAATCTAAGTCATTCTCTTCCTCCTCTTTATGTAACCTCCCACGCTTCTAATTTTTTTTATCTTTTGAATAATTCCCTATCTCGTCCACTCTCGAAGTTTTTACAAAATTGTAGGTAATTGCAAAGGCTTACCCTCAGCACATCAAAGAAGAAAGGAAAAGAGAGCAACTAGTGCTGATGAGAGGGTTCTAAAGCAAAAATTGTGAATAGATAATGTGTGTAAACCCAAGATGATTGAAAGGTATTTTTATTTTTTTGAAAGAAAAAAATTGCCAAAACAATGAATGACCATCTTCACTCTTTTATATTATTATTATTATTACTAGACTATTTATTACTAGACTAGATATATAGAAGTAGAGTAGAGATAGAGATTTTTTATTTCTATTTCTTATTGTCCTCCACTTTTTCAATCTCTTTCTTCATTTTCTCTTGTATTCTCCCCTCCCATTGACTAGCCAAGATAGAAGGAAAATTTCACTAGAAATTAGACTTGGCAATTTGACTCGTGAGCCAAAAAAGCTCAAGAATGGCTTGTCACTCAGTGAGTAAAACTCATCTCGGTCTCCCTGTTGACGAGCCACGAGCTCGAGCAGGGGCTCTTGCCTTGACCAGCAGCTTGCGCTTGGTGAGCAAACGAATTGCTCGCAATGGCGAGAGCCGTTGGGCTTTGCAACCATGGAGGCTGCACTTCTCTAGCCTTTGTCTTCATTTTTTGTAGCTTATAGGTTGTAATTTTGCAACCTATAAGGATTGATGTTGGTCGATGGTAATGGTTTCATTGGCAACTTTAAATTGGTCTGGGGAAGATGGCCCTTGTGCAATATCCTAGATTTGAAAGGATTATTATCCATGAACTTTTAGAAACTTCATTGTAAGTACTTTTTTTTTTTTTATTTTTGAAATCCACTCTAAGTGCTTTTACTTTATATTGAAAGGATTATCCACTAAAGTTATAAGTCCTCATGATTTGTGTGTTTAGGAATATTGTTCTATTTCAATTTTGGTTTAAGCTAATTTATAAGGTAGACTATGTCAAAATTATTTAAATTTTAATGTTAGTACTTTATATTGTAATTTCATTTTCAACAATTCATGGTAAGATTCCTTAAAAAAAAACAATTCATGGTAAGATAAAAAACAATTTCAGAGGCAACGTTCTGCCCCCTTCAAATCTCACACTTTTCTCTCTAAACATAGTTCGGTCTTATATAAAATTATTAGTATATCAAAATTCAAATTTATGGCTAGAATTGAAGAATAATATCAGATTACAAGTGTTTGGCAACTACATTTGTAACGTGTCATCATTTTATTGGTTGTTTTTTAAAAAAGTAAACAATTGCGGCTTGACTTTTACTTTTTGACTTTTTGAAAAAAGTGAAACCAATAAAATGATGTTACGTGACATATTATAATCTGGTCTTGTTGCCAAACACTTATATATCATCATTTATTCATTAATATAAGACGTTCAGTACACGTTCTTATCGATGGTTTATAAAAGGGGAAAAAACCTTTCATTTTTGCAGACTTTTTACAAAATCAATTATCATATATTCAAAAGGGTTAATTTCACTGATCGCCCCGGCCTTTAAGTTAAATGTCGATTGGGTCATCAACTTTTTTTTCCACCTTCTGAGTTGGGTCTTAATATTTCATAAATTCGCATGAAATGTCCTTTTGTTGCTATTCTGTTAACTTTTCATAAAATTACTATTATACCCTTTAATTTTTTAAAAAAATAATTTAGATCGGAAAGATTAGGGACTCAAACAGTAAAAAAAAGTTGAAAACTCGATCAATATTTAACTCAAAGTTGTGAACGATTTGTGAAATTAACCCTAATCAAAATCATACGGGCCTTAAAGACTGAGCTTCAAGATTGAGCTCGCGAGCCCGTTTGGCGGAGTTGGTTGACGCTCAAAGGATAAAACGGTCAAATCATCTCCAAATAAAGCCTTCCGAGTTTACCGTTAATCGTCGTCGACTCGTAGCATCGCAAATTCTTTTTCGCCACTATGCTCTGTAGTTCAACTTTCTTCTGCCACCGCCCGATTTGAATATTCCGTTCACCGAAACCCTAAAATTTGTTCCCAGAACCCCGCTATCTTTTCATTCAATACGTTAAACCTCTGGGTTTCGCTTTCTATTCTGATTAGGGCTTCATTCCAATTTCATTCCAATTACTCCTGTGAATAAATTTTGTATTCAGCAAACTTATTGATGTTTACTCCGCAGAAGCATCAGTGGCCCGGATTATCAATAACTCCTAGGAGGGAAGCTCCGACGGCGGTGGCGGAGAGAAGCACGCCGCATCCTTCGGGGAAGGGGAAGGCGGTGGTGTATATTGATGGGCCTCCGGCGCCGGCGCCGGCGCCGCCTTTAGGGCTATTGAGTGAGAGTGGAGATAAAGAAAGGGCCACTAATGTGGAAGATATGGACGATTGGAGGAGGTTTCGTGAGGCAGGATTCTTGGATGAGACTGCTTTGGAGAGGCGTGACCACGGGGCGCTGATGGAGAGGATTTCGAGGCTTGAGAGAGAGGTCAGAATCAGAAGCAAACAAAAATGTGACTTTTTGAATTCTTTTGTATTCAAATCATTATCTTTTCCGGTGATAGTAATCCAGGCATTTGGGTTGCGGTGGTGGGTTTTTTTGTATTTAATTTAAATTTTGAAGTATTGCCACTAGTGCCCAGTATCTTCTACTGGGGTAGTTCACTAGAATAATATTGGCACTAAAATTTTGCTTTTGGGTATTGATGTTGAAATTGTGAAAACGTTACTGAAATGATTGCTAATGGCAGTGCTAAAGTACTACTAGTGATAATTGTGCTTATATGTTGATACTCAGACAGACAGTGCTTTTGACACTAACCTAAAGATAATTATGCAGCTGCTTTATCAACAGAACACTTACGGTGTCTGTTGCAATCCATATGTCCTTTATCAAGCCAACCACATAGAGAACTCATATCTTCCAACCACCTTTTTGATGTTAAGCCACTCGGTGTTACATAATTTAATAGATTACCCAGTATTTATCCATACGTTTTGCAGGCCTTGCATATATCTGATATCTGATAATAAAAACAGAAATTTTTTTATGCATGATAAATATGGCTTGTCGGTTTGTGGGTGGAAATGTTGCAACTGAATTAATGTTACTGGGAGAGGGCAAGGATATATTTTTACTGGGAAACATGGCATGATACTTTTTCTGGTAATAATGTACATATGGTACTATATCAATTTACTAAATTTATACTGAAATTCCATGGAATAGAGTCTTACATCTCAATTAAAAAATGTAAAAGTATAATCTTGGATTGCGGAAATCTATAACATCTAATATTTTCTTCCATTTTCAGTGTACGGCTCAATTTTTCATTTTCTAACTTAGGTTTTTAGGAGGAATGCCAAACTAGCATACAGAAACTTATACTCTCTGCCATCTCCTCTACGTCCATCCTTGTAGATCCACCTGCGCACTAAATTCAGTGTGACACCATCGTAGCTCCTTTAACATTGCTGTCCAGTGGCCAGTGGTATATTGGCTTAAACAGTCTGGCATAACTAAATGTGATGTTCCATTAGTATAGTCTGCGATGTTGCTTTCTTACTTCAGTTTCATAGTTGGTTCCATTAAGCCTTTTGTTTTTCTGGCAAAAAAAGATCCCGACTTTTCAAAATAGCATTGGCTTATAATGATATATGCTCTCAATTTTTTTTTTTTTGAATTCCATCCAGTGAGTTGTCTAGCTCATGTTTATGAATATATCATTTGAAATATTGCCCTCCATATGATAAATGTCTAAGCGGAACTGCGGGTATATGTATTGAGGCTCTTCTTTCAATTAGGTCTCAACTAAGGTTCTAGTGCACATCTTTGTGCCTTTTAGGTATTACCATTTCTCAAATATGCGGTTATTTAGATGAAATGCAGAGATATTGGGTTTGGCATAAGGTTCTAGTGCACATTTTTGTGCTTTTTAGGTATTATCTATTTCTCAAATATGCGGTTATTTAGATGAAATGCAGAAATATTGGGTTTGGCATTTGAATTTTGGTGAATGTGTGAGCGGTGAAAATCATGGGGCACTTATGTGCTACTAATGCAAGTAATGCTCCTTATTACGCTACAGTGACATAAAACTTTGCTGTCTTAGGGATTGATAAATGGGCATAAAAATATATAGACTTGGGGAAATTTTTAAAATTGCATCTGGCATCTCGAGTCGAGTTCATAAGCCATTGGCTAAGGTTTAGCTTCTCATTCCTTCATTTGGTATAGAAGCATTTTTGTGCTACAGAAGCATTTTTGAGCTACAGAGTAGCATATTCAATCAACAGACAAGCTTTGAAAAGTCTTAAGTAGCTCTGGTTGCCATACAAAAAAAATAGTGTAACCAATGCTTAAATAGTTATTCTTGCGTATAAAAGGTGATGAAAATTTTAAAACTATGGTTGAATTTGTTACATCTCATCCTAAATGAGAAACAGGATGTATGCTATTGGGCCAACAAAGTATATCTATAAATCAAATATATATAAGCTGGCGTTTTGTATGGAAAAGATAGACCATATTTTCTTTTGTGTCTTAATATTAATTATGATCTTTGCTTATAAAATATGAAACTGTAATGATGATGAGTCTTCATATCTCAATTTCAGTGTATCTTTAACTCATAACGTTTGGCATGTAACTAAATATGTATCGTATCTGGACAGCTGTTTGATTATCAATATAATATGGGTCTGCTACTAATTGAGAAAAAGGAGTGGGCTTCCAAGCACGAAAAACTTAGAGAGGCACTTGTAGAAACACAAGAAGTTCTAAAACGGGAGCAGGCATCTCATTTAATGGCAATTGCAGAGGTGGAGATGCGAGAGGACAATCTTAGAAAAGCTCTGGATGTTGAGAGGCAGTGTGTGGCTGATGTAAGATATATCTTCTACCAAGTTGTCTGTAATTTTTTTATAATTGTATAGCAACCTTTAAACGGGCTTTAGATCCGTTCTTTATAAATTGCATTGTTGATGTCCTCCTCCTCCTCTCTCTCTCTCCCCCCTCGCCCCACCCCCCTTCCCCTTACACTTTTCAGGATGAAGGTTGAACTTTTCATTGTTATTATGTCTCATGCCAGGCACTGTGCCTTTGTCTTATGATATGTAAGAGAAGACCTTCAAGAAATCCATTCTGTACACTTCCAGCTATCTGAGCAACAAAGTGATTTATAGTATTTGACCCTTTCAAGAATCTGAGCAGAAAACTTGATTAGTTAGAATAGAATAATCAAGTTAGAGAATTATAATGTATATTGTATAATGTGATGTTTGGATATAGAAGGCTTCCACTGACTTCAATGTTACAGAATGTTCTTTCAAAGCATAATTGATCAGATTGTGGAATGTATTAATTATTTTTATTTTTAAGAGGTTATTATTTATTGCATAGGTGCATATGTGAAGTTACTGCATCGTACCCACTAATGTTTTTATTAAGATGAACTATAGTATTTCTCTCTATGTGCTAAGTTTCTGAAATATAATTTAAATATGAATTTAGAATCACTAGATCTCTGGATATATTCAGATCTTTTGATGGTTTTGTGTTTGTATTTGGAATTATACCATTTATTATGTATGGCATAAATTTTGCAAATTTGCAGTTGCAATTTCTTTTCATGTTTCTTAAATTTGTCCAAGTGTCTCAATCAATTTATTGACCTTTGTTCAGTTAATACTGCATTGGTTATACACTCTGGTGTCTGTTTTATCTTCTTCAGTGACCTATTTACAACTTCCACTGTTCAGCTTGAGAAGAGTTTACGTGAATTGCGCACTGAGCAAGAACAGATCAAGATTGTTTCTGAAACTAAGCTTGCTGATGCTAATGCTCTGGTGGCTGGAATTCATGATAAATCTCTGGAAGTACAAGAAAAGTTGTTGGCTGCTGATGCAAGGCTTGCTGAGGCAAGTCGAAAGAGTCTGGAAGTGGAGAGGAAATTGCAAGAGGTTGAGTCTCGTGAAAGTGCAATTAGAAAGGAGAGGAAATCCTTTATCTACTGAGTACGGTCAATGCAGTGAAAAACATTTAATTATTTTTCTGTGGTGATTTGGTTTGATTGTTTAGCTAAATTTCTGCTGTAAGGTGTATTCAGGAGGGAAGCACATGAGGCAACTCTTTTGAAGCATAAAGAAGACTTAAGGGAGTGGGAAAGAGATGCTGCAAGAAGGAGAAGAGAGGCTTTGTCAGAGTCGTAGGATCCTTAATGAGCGAGAGGAAAAAACAAATGAAGTCGATCGGATGCTCAAGAAGAGAGAGAGGGAACTTGAAGAAGAAAAAGAAAAGATTGAGTTAATGACTTCAACATTGAAGCAGAAAGAAGATGATATTAATGAAAGGCTTGTAGAACTTGCTGCGAAAGAGGAAGTGAGTTCTTGACATATCTCCATAGTTTAGGATTTTATAAAATCAGTTTGATGTCTGAATAAAAATATCATTGTTGATTTTTTTGCCCCCCAGAAAGCTGCATTTTTGAGAAGTGATCTAGCAAAGAAGGAGAAAGAATTGAATATATTGACTGACAAGCTAAGCGCCAAAGAGAGAGTATGAGATCAGTACCTTTAATTTATGTGCAGCCTGATGTTGTCTTATGAAAATTTTTATTCTTTTCCCTGCATCTTTATAATTTGTTATGTTTCATGTGTATTAGTGGGAAGTGACTGCTTGTATTGTTCATTTCATAGTTTTTCTTTCATATTTTTGGTCGATATGCTTTTACCTAGACGCTTGTATCAATTTCTAATATTGTTAGATTTGCTTGGTGAATTGATGTCTTCTGATTGCTGCTCCCATTAACATTCTTTCACAGAACTGGTTTGGGTATCCAGAAATTCACATCATAGCAAACAAATATAAGTGTTAAGTGGATTAGTTTATAAACCAAGAACATTTTCCTTTAGGAGAAATTGTGAGTTCTGACGGTTTCTGCTTGTCATTTATAATTTAATAAATTGTTAATTGCTTTGAAGCAAGCGGGACATGTCATGTAAATCAAATAATTGTGGACTGGCAAAGCAAAAAAGAACTGACTGCAGTTTCCTTCAGGATAAATTGTTAGTTTTGACAGTTTTCTGCTCGTCATTTATAACTTAATTGTTAATTGCTTTGAGCGTGACATGTCATGTACTTCAACTCATTGTGGATTGGCAAAGTATAAAAGAACTGATTGCTTAGAATGTGCAGTTAGAAGAACTTCGTCTTTTCAAGATCGTTTAGCTGATAACATGAAAGATACAAGTCTGCCGTAGTGTGTTTTGGCTGGAGGGAATTGTGATGTCTTATATGTATGAACATGCAATACAGATTTGGATACCCAATGCAACTCTTACTGGAATTATGTGAAATACGAGACGGAAATGGTATTTGAAATAGAACTATTTACTTGAAAGGCCCAACTTATAAGCATAATTTGACAAGTGGTCTCATACAAACTAATGCTAAATTAACCCTTATTTATCAAATCCTGAAGTGCTCTTTTATTTACCTTTCCCCATCCCTGTTCGCTCTCCCACCTCCACCTGTGATGCTGTCTCACCCGGTCAGCCCCCTGGCATGCAATTGCCACACTGCAACCCTGACCTCCAACACCACGATATTTTGCTGAGTTGCATTTAGATTTTGTGAGCTTTCAACATCATTTGTTAGATGCAAATATTCTTTTGAGGCTTCTAAATACTCTAAAGGAGATTTTCATACCGAGAGTTGTATACAAGAGGTATTGTTTTCATTTGCATGGTTAGAAATTTGGGAGCTCCATTTTTCTAACTTGGTACTAGTAGAGTCCATTGGAACTTCTCACTGGCATTTTGTACAATGAAAAATTTGGCATTCCAGACTACTTGTCCTTATCTGTTTGGAACTTAAGAGATGTTAAAATGGTTGGTAATATGTGATGATTTCTTGCATTTTTCTTAGTTTAATAGTTTCCTAATTCATAAGTTCTTAAACAACTTCTCTGATCAAGGACTTGTTCTTGCTTTAAACTCAAGGGTGATCTAGTGCAGCCGTCTTCTTTTGAAACATCACCTTTAGTCTAAACTGTGGATTGTTTATCTGCTCTTGTTGTCATACTGTTGCATATGTGAGGTTATGCTTAGTCTTAATTTAAAATTTTACTTGATAAAAGCTAATGGCTTAAATTTTTTTTACAGGTGGAGATTCAGAAGATTCTGGATGAACATCGGAATGATTTGGACTCAAAGAAGAAAGAGTTTGAGTTGGAAATGGAAGAGAAGAGGAAATTGTTTGAGGAAGAGAAGAAAATTGAATTTGATAATTTAAAGCAGAAGGAAAATGGAATCAACCATATGGAGGAAAAGCTGAGGAAACAGGAAGAGGCATTAGAAAAGAAGTCAGACAGGTTAAAGGGGAGAGAGAAGGAGTTTGAAGCTAAATTAAAATCTGTGAGGGAAAAGGAGAAGTTCCTGAAAAAGGAAGAGAAGAACCTGCAGTTGCTGCAGGAAGAAAATTTATCTGAAAAGGAAAGTTTACAACTCCTTAAACATGAACTTGAGAAGATGAGGGCTGAAATTAATCAAAAGGAATTGGAGATTCTTAAAGAAACTGAAAAGCTTACAATTACTGAGAATGAGAGGAAGGAGTATATGCATTTGCAAATGGAGTTGAAACAGGAGATAGAGAGGCGCAGGAACCAGAAAGATTTGCTAATTAAGGAAGCTGAGGATTTGAAACGGGATAAAATCAAATTTGAAGAGGAATGGGAAGCTTTGGATGAAAAGAAAGCTGAAGTTACTAGGGACTTGCAACAAATTGAAGAACAGAAGGTGATGCTTGAAAAACTTAAATGTGCTGAAGAAAAGAAATTGAAAGAAAATAAACTTGCCACGGAAAGTTACATTAGGAGAGAGCTGGAGGCACTTAGGCTAGAAAAAGAATCATTTGCTGCCATGATGAAGCATGAGCAATTAATGTTATCTGAAAAAACTCAAAGTGAACATGATCAACTAGTTCATGATTTTGAAACTAGAAAAGCAGATCTTCAGGCTGATATGCTGAAAAAGCAAGAGGAGATAGTGAAAAATCTGGAAGGGAGAGAGAGAGCTTTTGAGGAGCTGAGAGAAAAAGAACTCGTTAATATACGTCACTTAAAAGAAGTTACCCAGAAGGACATGGAAGAAATCAAGTCTGAGAGGCACAGATTAGAGAAGGACAAGCAGGGTGTCGTCTTGAACAGGAAACATCTGGAAGAACAACAACTTGAAATGCACAAAGACATTGAAGAACTTGGTGTTTTAAGCCAGAAGATAAAGCTGCAAAGGCAACAATTTGTTAAGGAGAGAAGCCAGTTTCTTGCATTGGTTGAGACACTTAAGAGTTGTCAAAACTGTGGGGAGATTGTAAGGGCTTATATATTGTCTGATCTTCATTTGACTGAACTTGAGGACAAGGAGGCCTCTCCTATCCAGGTACTGGGCCAGGAGCTTTTGGAAAAGGTCACTTCATATGGAGCTAACACCAAGAGATTGCCTGGTGAGGACGATCCCAGATCATCAGGATCTGGAGGCCGTCTCTCTTGGCTGCTCCGGAAGTGCACACCAAGGATCTTTAACTCATCTACTGACAAGAGAGTTGATGACATGGCTCCTCAGAACTTGGAACAAGCCTTGGGTGAAGCTCCTCTAAGTACCCAAGAAAAGGCTGAAGGGGCAAGCACTCAGATTAGAACTGAAGAACAAGGATACGGTATGCCTGAAGAAGGTAGAAAGGAACAGGAAGCTCCAGAAGATTCTCAGCAATCACAACAGAGAAGTCGTCGTCGTAAACTTGTGAAACACGCTACGGAAGGAATGCATAGAACGCGTTCTGTGAAGGCTGTGGTCAAAGACGCTGCAACTATCTTAGGAAAGAAACCAGGAGAACTGGACGTGTATGGTGGGGAAACCAATGATTCTTCTTCTTATATTAATGAGGAAAGTCGTGGAGATTCAAGTCATGCTGAGAAAGCAACTAGTACAAGAAAGCGAACTCGTGCACAAACTTCTAGAATGTCAGAAATTGAACTGGGGGTTGATGATAATGAAGTGCGCTCTGAAAGTGTCGCAGCAGGTGGTATCAAGAAGAGGCGCCAAGCAGGTGCTTCAGCTGTGCAAAATGCTGGCGATAAGCGCTACAATCTACGGCAAAGAAATCCGCGGCAACGCAAGATGTAAGTCTCTATAGTCCGATTTTTATGCAAATAGATAATACTGAGTATAGTGGAAGAGTAATTTTTTATATTTTTTACTTCGTATTGGTGGTTAGATGTAGCTAGGCATGTCAACGCCGGCTCGGCTCTCCTAAATCCTTTTTTGGTCCCGAGCCTAGCTGAGCCAAAGCCCGGTCGCAAAATTTAGGCTCAACCTGAGCTTTTGCTCGGGCCTTTTCCGAGCCGAGCCGAGCCGAGCCGGTTTTTTTTTTTTTTTAAATAACACAAACATAGTAGTGGTGAAGATAAAATGTAATGTCATAAACAAAAATAGTAGTGACAATATAATTACCTTTTATATGAAATTGTAAGCCAAATAATTAAATTATTACAAAGTTTTTTTGGTTTTTTTAAATTTCGACACGGGCGAGCCTTGAAAGCCCGTGTAAACGGGCCGGCCAGAGCCTTCCCCAAAATTTGGGGCTCAAGTCGGCCCTGGGCTCGTGATAAACGAGCCACTAGCCTAGCCGAGCCGAGCCGAGCCGAGCCGGCTCGGGCTCCGCGGGCCGCCCGAACCGGTCGGCTCGTTATGCATCCGTAGATGTAGCATGATGTTGGTTGTCGTCAATGTTATCTATTTAATCTTATACCTGTGTTTTAAAGATTGAAAATTAGGGCCTGCTTTAAGGTGCGCCTCATTCCTTGGAGAATAAAAAGCACATCAAGGGCATATGAGCGGCAGTTACGGGTGGTGCATGTCACATAGTTTATTAGGCGTTTGCTCTTTTCTTTCTTGGATTTTCTTTACTTTACATTAAATTTGGACCAGTGATTAAAAAGTCCCATTCACTTACTTTGAGATAATGGCCTACTGCCTTGCAACCTATTACTAAAACATAAATAATTTGTTTTTTGGAGTGATACATGTTGGGAATCACCTATCACTATAACATTGTAAATAATGAACGTTTTCTGCTTAAATTTTGCGAAAAAGCTGGTCAACAAGTCATTTTCACATGTGTAATATTTTGTGCCTTTTTACCATCCCCGTTGTTATTTTGTATTGAACTTCAGGGAGAGTTCATGATAAAATATACTCAAGTGTAAGCCCTGCTGGTAATAAGAAGGTTTCTATTTGTTTCACATCACCTGGTTAGACGTGCTATAATGTTTGTGACATATCAGTATAAGTTTGATTTTAAACAATATATTTGTAAAATAAATTCTCAAGCCAACATATTTTTGAAAGATAAAGACCTTCCTAGACTTTTCTGGCTATATTAGCTCAAGATGACAGTTTTTGACATGGAACTATATTGATATCGACACATCAAAAGCGCTGCAAGTGTTATGTTTTATACCAACAATGTCAAGAGGAGAAGCCGTCAAAAGTTAGGAAATGTAATATAAACCAACCATGAAGTTGAAAGGTGCATATATATTTTAGTCGAGTGTGTATTATTTTATTATTATTAATTTTTTTTTTTTTTGAAGGAAAGTCAATTGTGGATTTAATCCCTGATAAATATAAGTACTGGTGTTAGTTCTGTTGTTAGGATGATTACGGTTTCTAGATCTTAATCAATGTTTGATTATGGTAATTGTTTGCGATTAAATTGAATATTTTTAAGTGTTTATCTTAGTAGTTTTGAATATCAGTTGGTAATGTTCTATATGTTCTTTTATCATTAGAGTCCACTTTTTAGTAATTGTCACGGTTATTATCTCTGCTAACTTCTCTAGTTTATTTTTTTATTTTTTTTTTTTTTCAGTTTGGGTCCGGCCACATCAGCTTCGATGGACAGCGAAAGGGTAACTGAGAAAGAAATTGGTGGTGACGGTGCAACTTTATCACGAGATAATGAAATTAATTCTATACCCACAGCGAAAATAGCCACCGAGAGTGAAAATCCAACACAATTTGTCCAGATTACATCACGTAAAAATGTTGAAATTCATGTTGTCTCGTCAGACCACATGGCCGGGGTAAATTATTTGGTCCTGAACAATCCAGTTTTTACTTTTTACTAAGGGAACTTGTCTCTATATTATTATCTTCCTTTGTGATGCAGTTGAATACAACGGCCGATTCCATTGATGACCATGTGGAAGCTGCAAATATCGGTACACCAGAGTACAACAGGGAAGATGAACATGACAGCACGTCACATGGAGATGGCGATGAAGATGACGATGACGAATCTGAGCAACCAGGGGAAGTGTCAGTGGGTAGAAAATTGTGGACCTTCTTCACGTCATGATATCTCGTGTTTTTGGGTAGTTTCTTGGAACAAAGTTGTCAGCCCCATTGCCTTACCCTGTATTAGAAATTCAAACGGTAATGCTTTTAGGGATGTTGAGAATCTGCAAGTGCCTTTCTCCATATGAAACATTTGTAATTAAGTAGTATCTGTGCTGCTTTTGTTCTGAAGTTCTTAGTTGGTTCTGTGTATTAGAACTTTTATTTCATAGAATTCTTATGCTGTAAGCTTAAATGGCATGTTTGGTTCTTTATTTTCTAGTATATATGTATACTAGTAAAAGACCCAAGGCATAAAATCTTACGGTCAAAATGTCATGTCAGAACAAAATTTTAAATATTATTTTATTTCTAATGTTGAGACAACTACCACTGCTTGCAACTGGTTCAACGCGTCTCCTCAGTTCTTGTATTTGAGTCAATAACGGGGTCGTTAAGTAGGGGGCATCATATAGGAGCGTGATTGACATAAAGGTGAATTCAATTGAGTAAATTGTGCGTTCGATTAAAGTTCATCATCTCGCCCCCAAATAACTTATCAAATTAAATCATCAGCATACAATGAATGTCACCCCAATTTAATATTTGACCATATTTTTCCAATCCAAAAGAATATTCTATGTGAGATCTTAGGACCTTGCGTACAAGAAATTTCGGCTGAAACTTTCCACATAGACTTCTAAACAACGGAAAATTTCTACACAATTGACCTTAACATTCAAACAGCAATTACGTGCATATCACTTCGAAAAGTCTCTCTTACAACTCTTCTATACTCTCTCTCAAACGCTGATATTAAAGTGATCAAAACTGATTTGAAATTTTACATCACAAACAACAATAAACGTGTGTTAGTCCACACCCGATATCAGTCTTTTCAACACCCAAGTAGCCATACGATACTGTGCTTATTATTAGTCGTTCAAATATTACTTCTCGATAGAATTTCAAGTCAGCAAGAAAATAATTGTCAACCTCAACTCCATCTTTCTACTTAAAGAGAAGTAGAAAAGTTGTATAGATGCATTTATCTCCAGAACCCTTTACACAAATCTTTCTGATGGCTTCTTCTCATTCTTTATCATTGTCAAGAACCCGAAAACTTATAATTTCTATGTTGTTTCTCGGATTTTTTCTAGTAAATTCTTGCATGGCGATCAGGCCGCCCCCGGGGAGAACACTGATGAAGGATGATGTTTTCTTGAAATATTACCAATACCATCAGATGAAGCACTCTTTACCAGAAGGCCTGTTTTCAGCCAGGCTATCAAAAGGAAGCATTGTTTCTCCTTCTGCTCCATCCAAGAGGCACAACGGGATAGTTGGTTCTTCTCCTCCGAACTGAATAAACTCTGATCATTCTAGCAACTTCATCACATTCTTTTCTTTTTTCCCCCCAAAATTTCCCTTCTATTTATTAGTTTAGAAGTTTCTTAGGTGTTGTTTTTATAATTTGATAGTTCCGATGTGGACTGTATAGAAATATATGATTGCTTTAATGTTACTGGCTTTGAGTTATCAACGCTGGTCTTTTCAATATTAATGATAAGAGTAATGTTATTCGTCGCACTTGGTTGAGACGGTTCAACCAACTTCATTTACTGAACAATTACAGAAATGTCTTTAATGAGCTTGCAATCACTGACGTTCTCCAGTTCTTGAAAGACGTTGACGAAGGGGTAAGCTTTATTTCAATGAAGAGATTAGAAAAACACCAATTATTTTGAACATATTCTTGCAACATTTTTACAAAGACAATTTTCCAACTCTAAAAGACCATAGATATGAACCAGTATCTCAGACATTCGGCTTAATTTGGGCATGCCTTCTAGCTCGGTGGCGCGCTCTGAATCTCGATTATCACTTTGAGCTGAAGGAAAAAGGATTGAATCCACTTTGCACCATGGTTTCCAATGGTCCGAAAAGAGGTTCAGGAAGATTGTTCCAGTTGAACCAATCCCAACCATCGCATTTTTCAGGCTCGAGGTTTTGAGGCATCTGATTCGGATACTTGAGGACTGCACGCATAAGGATGGCAACTATGTGCACTGGTTTTTCTTCTCTAGACATGACATTGTTTGTCAAGGTTAGATACTCGATCTTGTCAATGTCTAGTCCAGTTTCTTCCTTCACCTCTCTTGCTGCACATTCCTCAAATGTTTCCCCTGAAAAGCCAGAAAGGAATCGAAATATTCAATGGAGAATATAATAGATGAGGGCATCGGTAAAAATAATCTCCTATCATGTGTTTGACGAGATAATCCTGCCAAACACACATGATAATTTCACATGATTACGTTATTATGACTTTTGAAATGTCAAAAGCAACAACGCATTCACTGGAAGTTGCTTTTGAAATTGTTCTACTAATTTATATATTTTTTTAAAATTCTCCCATCATAATTAGAAGAGCTTTTGGACAAAACTTTATGAAGAATTTTTATAAGAAATAAGTTGAAACTAATCCAAACAGTTATAGAATAACTACTAGAATCAAGAAATTCAAAAAAGAAATTACTTAATTAGTGTGCAACTTACCGAACTCAAGGTGGCCACCGGGCAGCGCGTAGGTGTTGTTGCCAACGGCGGAGTGGCGCCGGCCCAACAACACCTTGCCGTCCTTCAATAGAAACACCACCACCCCAACTTTTGGAGCAAAAGCCCTTCCACCATTCTCCATTTTCTTGAAAACCCACCTTGGAATAGGAGAGTGAAGATTATTTAAGGCTACTTATATAGGAATAAGGGGGGCTAATTAATTAAAGTTTTTCAATTGAATTGACTGAGAAATTCAGGAGGAACGAAGTATAATGACTAATGAATGCACTAAAAAAAATGCTAAACAAAAGTGGAGAATTAATAATAATACATTAACAATTTGTAAGGTTATAAAAAGTGGAGAATTAATTAGTTGCTTGGAGGTTACGAAATTTAGACGTAGAAATTGGACTTTGTCATATTATATATGTTTATACTAAAAAAAAAAACTTTACTTTTGACCATCTTTAACACCAACCAATTAACTAAAATCTAAAATATATAATAATATGGGTTTTTTCCCTAATAAATATTTAATAAGGTAAATAAATTGCATGTTAAATCCCTAGCATTTTGAGAAAGCTACTATCGATTCTCAAACCAATTTTTGGTTTATCTTGGCCTCAACTTTTGAGAAATTAGCAAAACTCATCTATAGAGATGACTCTATCCTCTATACTCTTTATTCCCTACTGTTTAATAGGAATGGCAATGGGGCGGGTATCCTTTCCCTCGTCCCCGCCCCGTTAAGGAATTTCCCTCCCCGGCGGGTACGGTTCGGGACGGGTACGAGAAAATTACCCGTTACCCGCCCCGTTAAGAAAATTCAAATAAAATTAAAAAAAAATAAATTAAAAAACCATCATAATTATTATACATCAAGCCAAATTATCAAGAACTTGCATCTAAACAACCAAATTGAATCTTTTTTTGGTCTATAGGTCATGTTATAGAGAAGCATTGGAAGAACAAAATCAAGAGGGAGAATCCAATTGCTCCCACAACGCCATTATTGTCACCAAAGAAAGGCAACATTGCTACAAAAAATTCACAGAAGATCACACATATAGTGATCGAAGGATAATCCTTGGAACCAGGTTTCTTTTTGAGAAAATCCCCTGGTTCACATATGCTGATTTCTTCTCCATTATCTCGTAAGCTACTTGAGAATAAACCTGCATCATTTACCAACAAACCAATCTATTAAAGAATATATACGAAGCCTATAATCATTTATTATAGGAATTTGATTGTGATTTTACCAGGCCAATGGCAAAGAGCTGGAGCAGAATGAATACAACTGCCAGACCTAACACAAGCACTGGAGCCAGGGATGGTCCCTCGTCTGGCATTAAGCTTTTGAGAATATTTAAATTAGATTTATTCCCAAAAACCCAGTATCCAAAAACTACAGCAGAGTAGAAAGTGATGAAAATTACTGTGTAGCACATGAATAATCCTTTCACCATTTTCCTAGTGGCTGGCGGAGCAAGATTGCGTGTATGGATTGAGAAAAAACATTACAAACACATGCATATACTTTGTAGCATACACAGTACATAATTTTGAGTTCCCTCAGTTTAAGGAGTTGGTAAATCCAACTAGCAATCGCAGACAGCAGACTGCTGCACCTACGAACCAGATGGCATTAGATCTTAACAAGATACACTAACTCATTTTGATCAGCACCAAAAATAGGTTGCAAACCACAATGGCAAATACCTGATATCAGAACTCTCCCACTCGACTCAAGAATCCCAAGAATCAGCAGCGAAGGCACGGCGAACGACAGCACGGAACGGAGGCGAAGCATGGCGCGGAGAGGGAGGCACGGCGGAATCGGCTGAACCAGCAGTGAACGGAGGTCTTCTGGCACGCCGCGGTGGGCGGTTGGAGGCCGAGGCGGCGACTGTAGCTCGACTTCCGAGTTCCGACTGGGGAATGGGCTGTGGAGTGTGGAGGTAGGAGTAGGAGGCGGCTTGGACGACAGAGACTAGGGTTTCAATTTGGTTAATGGTGTCATTAAAGTGATTTGTTTACTTGTCTTCATTTTAGATTTTGTTATTTCAAAGAACTTAAAATATTAACTATTAAGTATTAATTGAAGTAAAAATATAACAAAAAGAACTCGTAGTAAAATGGTCAAGGGGGTGTTTGTTACAACTTTGGCCATTTGGGTTCGAAGCCTAAAAAGGGCACAAATTTTATTTTTCACCCTGTACCCGCCCTGATTCTTAATGGGGCGGGTACTCATGGGTAACGAATATAGAATTGTCGTTCCTACTATTTAAACAAGGGAATTTTCTATAGTTTTTGGCACTAGAAGAAGTGGACAAAACCCATGATTTTCTATCTAAAAATAATAATAATAATAAAATAAAAAATATTGGATTGACGCAACAAACATTAATTCATGAAACTAGGGGAAATCCGCTGGTCTCACCCTTTATTTTTTTCGTCAAAATATTTCTAAAATGCTCTTCATTATGGAAGTTATTATATGATCCTAGAACAGAACAAGGTTGTTCTGGAAGATCCATAGTCATTGATCCATAGATTCTTGGTTATCAGATTAATCTACACATATGAAGTTTGAATGTTAGTCTTTTTATAGAGGACCACGGCATATAGAGCTTTAATTATTATTATTATTATTATTATTATTATTATGAACAAATGGGAATTAATTCGCGCATCTTGTAACAATTGTTCCTTGTTCAATTTTAAAGAACAATTGTTGAGTTTCAACTCTCCATTATTAAGGATGCTAATTGAGAGCAAAGTTTACATAGTAAAACACTAATGCCACTGAGTTGGACACATTGCTAGTTACTCAAGTTTTAGCAAAATTATGTTCACTTTTAAGTTGCCACAATCCGATCATCAAACTTTAGTTGGCTCATAAATATGATCTTTTTAATTGTTATCTCTAGATATGTACTCTATATATTATTGTGTAACATGAAAGTTACATAATGCATATTTATTTATTACCGACTGTATAGAGATTTTCTCCTTTACAATGACAAAAGAAAAGTTAGTTTCAAGTCCTGAATGTCACTCACCTCTTTTCTTCTCAAATTCTCCCCCTTCCCCATCTTCTTCCACTTGCAATTGGTTCTATGATCACAATAGACACATAACTGTAATTTGTTGCACGAGTGTTTAAAGAAACAACAAAAATGGTGGCACCAATCGCTCTATACTCACCACCTGTCCCCAGTCTCCTTCCTCCTCTCTATGCGCCAAATTTTCACATCCTCACACTGCCAACACTCATTAGTTTTCTTCACATAAACACTCTCATTCCCAACGCTTTCACCACCAATCCACCCTCCCAACACACCACACCAGAATACGTGTATATTTTTTGCACCATTGTGTTAATCGATACACAGATAAGGGATCAACAATGACGGACACAACTGATGATATTGCAGAGGAGATATCGTTTCAGAAGTACGAGGATGACTGCAGGCTACTCGAAAGCCTCCTCAAAGATGTGCTTCAGAGAGAAGTTGGGACTCATTTCATGGAAAAAGTTGAGAGGACTAAAGTCCTTGCTCAGGTCCCTTCAAATCGTGAACACCCTTTTTAGATTTGATTGTATTCTTCGTTTTATAATACTCTGTCTCTTTCTTTTTTTAATTTTCGGAACGATCAATTTCTGTTTTTTGGGTGAAAATTTAATCTTTTCCAGTGATGAACGTGTTGTTATATGTATATGGTTCTTAATTCTTTATTTGTCAGATAATATTTTAATTTTAATGTTTCTGTGGATATTGTGGGATTTTTATTTCTTCCTTGCTGGGTATGACTTGTGAGTTGGTTTTGTCTCTTCACCATAACAATTTAAATGCATGCATTATGCATATAAGATTTGGTTGACGAGTGATTGATGATGTCAATTGTCATTGATTATCTATCTTTGGTTAAGTTCTGTCCTTTTGTCTTCTGTTTGGGCTGATAATGTGATGTTTCATGTACTGACTTGCTCACAAAATCCAGAAATTATTCGTGTGTGCACATCCATGCACATGGCTATATCATGTCGTTTATTCTCATTCGCGTGTTAATTGCATGCTTTATAAATGTTGCGCGATCCCATGATTTAACGGCTTATTAAAGGTACTTGACTAGAATTACCAACCCTAAAGAAAATTCTTTTCTTTCAATGTATACACGGGGTGCTAGCTCTATGCACTTGCATTTGCATATATCTGAAAATAATCAAACATTAATCATTTTCATTTATAGTTGTGCATGTTCTTGCAAGGCAAAGTATCACAGGTACTAGGTAGAGTATACATCCATGAATGGCACACTGTTCTTGTGATCATACAAGTACTGATTTGATGTCGTACTATGGAAGGCTTTTCATGTTATTGCAAGTGCTTTACTTTTTCTTATGCTGTAGAGTGCATTTAACATGAGGGCGACCTCAATTGAGGGCACAGCAGAGATGCTTGAAAAACAACTGGCAACAGAGGTGTCAAACATGTCACTAGAGGAAGCTTTGTCACTAGCACGTGCATTCAGTCATTACTTAAATTTAATGGGGATTGCAGAAACTCATCACAGGTATATTGAATCTTGTTTTCTTTGTGGGATATTTTGGTTAGATATACTTGTAATAGTAATTTGCCCTTTGGAAGTATCTGGTTGACAATAATGCTGTCCCGGAACTTGTAAATTATTAATTATACAGAAGTACAAAACAAGGTGAAGAGATCTGTTATGGCCATTACATATACTTCCAAGTGGACAAATGGGAGATAATGTTGGGTCACATTGGCAAAATAACAGGACGGGACAAACATAAATGTATCACCAAAATTGGTTTAAGTGCATGCACATTCTGAGTCTATTAAAAAGCAGATGCCATAGTTCCCATCTGATCTTATCTGGAATAGAGAACCCCAAGTTTACGCATGAAGAGCAGTTCTGATATTGCCACTGTCTATATATTGATTCTTCTGTTAATACTAGAGAGCGCGTCATCCGTATGTGCAGATCTCATGCAATAAAACCCACATGGTTCTGAATCTATTCTTCTGGGCTCCAATTTCATCTATGACATGCATACACATTTTCTTTTATGAATTGGCATGGATTACCATCTTGAGACTTGGGTTGCCAATTACTCATATTTTCCTATTTTCCTTTACTGTATAGCTAACAGCTAATCTAAATTTTTTCTATCATAAATAATCTTTTAATTCCAACATCATGTTGCTGACAACTGTAATTTTAGTCTACAACTGTAATTGTAGTCTAGGTTCTCTGATTTTTTTAACTTCTTTAGTAACCAAACATCCAATCATGCAGAATTACAAAGGCTCGAAGTCCATCAACGTTAGCGAAGTCTTGTGATGATACTTTCAATCAGCTTTTGCAGGGTGGAGTTACTCCAGACGAGCTTTACAACACTATTTGCAAGCAGGTATGTTGTTACCATTCCTTAGATATATTGAGTTTTACTAATCAAATAGCTGTTTATGGACTAATATCTGCCAGCTATTATCTTGATTTATTTTTGCTGTAGGAGGTTGAGATTGTTCTGACAGCACATCCCACTCAAATAAATCGGCGTACCTTACAATACAAGCACATAAGAATTGCGGTACATTTTCTATAGCAAGTTTCTTAGTATGTTGATTTTAGCATGCCCAGGTATAACTCTGATCTCAATGTTGCATCTTTTCTTTCTTTTTTTTCCCCACTTTTGGGTGGGGTGGGGGTTGTCTTTGAGCAGCATCTTGTAGAGTATAATGACCGACCTGATCTGGGGCATGAAGAACGAGATATGCTCATAGAAGATTTGGTAGGTGTTTGCTCTCTAAGCTGCAACAAAGTGAATGAGCATAGTTCACATATTTTGTGGTCCTTGCCTTTTTCTGAATTTTTAGGTTAGAGAGATCACTTCAATATGGCAAACCGATGAGCTAAGGCGCCACAAGCCCACTCCAGTTGATGAAGCCAGAGCTGGTAAATTTATGATTTCAGATATATTTAAAGTTTATTTACTATTACTATCTAAAAACTGTATGTTTTCTTTTCAGGCTTAAATATCGTGGAACAGTCACTTTGGCGTGCTGTACCTCATTATTTGCGCCGCGTCAGCAATGCTTTAAAGAAGGTCGTCATTGTTCAGTAATCTACAAATCTTTTAAATGCTATGCCATTTTTGTCAGTGAAATTGATTTTTTGATAGTGCTGTCTCAGCGTACTGGAAGGCCACTTCCCTTGACATGTACACCGATAAAATTTGGATCTTGGATGGGAGGTGATCGAGATGGAAATCCAAATGTGACATCAAAGGTGAATTCTTTTATTATGTCATTTATTCTGTAAAATACTTTTGCAAGAACATGTTATCTGCATTTATATTTTGTTGACATATATCACAATAATAAAGACTATTCTGCCATTGTTATGGCATTTTTATTTTTATGACAAATAGTAAAATTAAATGTTAATTACAGAAATTCTGGAAAACTAGAAGCGTGGATATTCTACTTTAAAGGAAACAAAGATTTCTGCTTAAGTGACTACACATGCTCTTTACTGAATTAATGTCATGTACCATATATCTATTTTACTTATTTGTCCTAAAACAACAACCGTTCCTGCCAGTTCCCAGTTCCCACCAAGAGAGGCATTGTTTAAGTTCATTATTCTGGTCCCTAATTTTCCCCCTATTTTTAGATGATATTCACAAGTAGTTTGGTTTAATCTCTGTTATTACTGCTAAGTTATTGTGATAATTATAACCAAATAATAAGCAACTCAAGGATATTATTCTTCTTCTTACAAGAAGGTCCTGTCAGGTTGGTTCTGATTTACTTCTCTTCCAGAATCCCAGCTCCATATTTAGACTAAACCCAGCTGTTATACCATTATTATAGTTTCATCGAAATATTTGTTCTTTCTTGTATCAGGTGACAAAGGATGTATCTCTTTTATCCAGATGGATGGCTATTGATCTCTACATACGGGAAATTGATAGCCTGAGATTTGAACTTTCTATGAACCAGTGCACTGTTCAGTTATCGCGGCTGGCACATCAAATTCTAGAGAAAGGTTTGGCATACCAGTGTTTTTTTGTTTCTTTTTTTGGCTTAGAGATACACCTAGTGCTGACTTTTATCATTCAAACGAACGTAGCATGTAGGGAAAGCTTGCAACGTATTTTACTCTTCAAGCTTGACTAATCTTGTGGACATCAGTATTTCCTCTAGTTTACATCAGTATCTCCTCTAGTTTCTTACATTTGATTTTCCAACAGGACTTAGTATCCAAATATGTTGAAGATAATAGTTAAATAATAGAGATTCAACTTTATCTAATAGCTTAAGTTTGTGGATCAAATGGTCTGGCATTAGAGTGTGCAAATATTCTGGATTCAAGTCTAGTCATTTGTTGTTTAAATAAAATAGGCACTTATTAGGTTCTGGCCGAAAAAAATCTCACCTGAGGAGTGAGTTCAACATGGCTAGCTCAATAAAGAAGTGAATAAAAATACAGCAACAAAGTATTATGATGGTTTTCATGATTTCCTGCCTTTTTAACAAAGATGGTTTCCTTCAGCATCATATCTTAGTATTATTCAAGTCTTCATGAATTGGCACTACTACTTTTCTGAGTTCATTGTAAAGTATACCAGACCAGTACAATCCCATTCTAGTTTTACATCTCTGCTGAAATTACCTGATTAATATAAACCTAAAGTTACATATCGAACTGTCAATTATTCTCTATTTTAATATGTCAGTCAAGGTAAATGGTGTTGATGTTGTGCATTTTGAGCTGGTCTTGGACCCTTTTTTGTGAATGCATTACTCTTTAGATGAGCTGGGGTGCTAACTCTGCATACCCATGGTGTCTCTTATGCTTTTCAGAAAAATCATCGGAGGATCGGTATGAGAGTAGGAACTCACCATCATATCGGAATCAATCAAAGCAACATAGTCAACATGCTTCATCACTTCCAACACAGCTTCCAACTGGGGCCGATCTAACCTCTTGGACAGGTTTTACCCTTGTTCTTGGCTGCCTTCATCCATGTATGTAAAACGTCCATTGAGATCATGGGTCCTTACTTTTTCAATGATCACAATGGCAAATTGATATGGTTGTAAGTCATGTTATTTTTTCATCTAAAGCACAAATACTAGAAAATTTACTTCAAACCTTATATTGCTTTGTTGTAGGATGCTTTTTACATTCTTCACTATAATTATTTTCCCCTCATAGTCATAGTCTTTCAACATCCTTCTGCTCTGTATTTGTTCCCCATGTGCTGCAGATGCCTTTTATTGTTCATTGAAGACTAAAATGTACCTTATTGCACTCTAAGTTTTTCCATTTTTCTTTGATTCCTTATCTGATAGTTTTTGAGTTTTTTCCTTCGAATATATCAAGAACAAAAGTGCTAAAAACTTTTTTGGTGCTTTCCTGTTTTCACAATCTCCTTAAAATTTAATTTTTTTCTTCTACATTTGGTATTATAAACACCCTTCATGACCATTTTTAACGATGTTGAACTGATTCTTGCAATGCTATTGATGCTCAGATGCAAGTGTGATATTTATTAACTGCTATGGTGGTGCAACTTCATGTCCCATGGCATCTAATAATGCTTGTGTCTGGACAGTCTTAAGGCTTCATGTTCTTGGAAGGTGAACTCATCAGTCAGGCTGATTAGTTTGCAATGCCTTTTCTTTTGTTAGAAACTTTGTTCTAAGCCATAGTCACATGCCAGTGCAAGCCCCCATTTGAGGTCATTTTCTAACTTTTGTCAGTCCCCTTTTGCATCAAAGCTCTGGTGAATGAATGGTAATGAGACTTCAAATAAGGGCTGTTGCTTTTCCACAAAACCATGTTAAATCACCCCCATCTAAAGTTTTATGCTGTAAGAGGATTGAAATTCACTTATATATATTTTTCTTCCAAAGACCATCTGTTGCTACTCTTCTAGTTTTGTAGAATTTTTTATTGTGCATTCTATTTACACATTTGTTGGAAAATGATCAAATCAGCTGTTAGAAACACTAATCTTTTGTAGAACGAAACCATGCGGAATCTCGCTATCCTCGGCTAGATGTTCCTGGGTCAGAGTTCATGCCATTGAATCGTCAGGTGAATTAAAATTTTAAAGCACATATTTGTGTATAAATTAGCCATTTAGCCTCCTTTAATGAAGTCATTTATTTATTTATTTGTCTCTCTTGCCTAACAGGATGGTAAAGCTTCTTCTAAAGCCGAAGGATCTACCTCTGATCTTAGCAAACAATCTATCAAAACATCTGGGAATGGAAATGTGTGGAAATCGGGCAATCCTTCCATCACTCCAAGATCTGCTTCGTTCAACTCTAGTCAACTTCTAGCTCAGAGGAAACTGTTTGCTGAGTCTCAGATAGGACGGACCAGTTTCCAGAAGCTACTTGAACCAAGTTCTTCTCAGAAGCCGGGAATAGCTCCTTACAGAGTTATTCTGGGGAATGTGAAAGAAAAGGTACTGTTTCGTCATTGCAGTCTTGCATACACTGTAGCAGTTTTATCATACTATGGTCTTCAGTTTCTATTCCTAGCCCCCCCTCCCCCTTTTGGTACTCTGATAAGTTTGTGGTGGAAAAGTTAAGGGGAATTGCCATTCTGCACCATTGGAATTACAGAAAATAATTAAGTTGTGTGACATGTACATCAAAATAATCTGGCATAGTCGTGTAGTTGCAGACTGGTATTGTAGGATATCATTTGCAAACATATACGAAGATGCTATTTCCTTGCTATTTACCACATTTTTGAGCTAATAGCATTTACCATAATAACATTTGACAAATTCTTACTCGTGAAAATGAGTAAGAAAACATACGTACTTACCGTTTACCATATTAACATATGTACTTCCCATTTACTATAATAACATTTGACAATTTCTTACTCATGAAAATGAAGACAAGATCAGAAGGAGAAGTTCACAACTCTAGATTTTGAAATTCACGATTATGATACCTGGAAAGATATTTGCTCCTGATAATCATGCACAAAAATTTTGGTAGTATCTTAGTTGATAGTTGCCTATATTCTTGTTAAATTAAGCAATTGAAGAACCCCAAGAGTTCACATACTTCCTTTTGAGTTCTCAATTAGTATTGAACTTATCCATTTTTTATAGTTGTCTATAATGGAAACGTTGAACTTAATGGTTATCCCTGGTGGAGAAACAGTAGTAATTTTCCATGCAAACAATTGTTATGACACAGAAATTATCACAGTAAATTTTTTGAAATTTCTACACTATCTAGTTTTTGCTTTCAAGGAAGTTATTACGCATGTTTGGATGAATTGGAGTACAAGAAGCTCTTACACGTTTTCAATTTCTGATTTCTGTCTTTAAATTCAGCTTTTAAAGACACAGAAGCGGCTGGAACTCCTTCTAGAAGAACATCCTTGTGACCAAGATCCTTGCGATTATTATGAAACCTCAGTTCAACTCCTTGAACCACTGCTGTTGTGCTATGATTCACTGGTATTTTAGCTTTCTAACGCTTTTATTCTGTGACTAATCCTCAAGAAAGATAAAGAAGAAATTCACAAAATAAATTAAATAAACAAACTAAATATTCACCTATTAAGCCTTTTTATCAGAAGAACACGCATTAGCTGAAACTGCAAATTTTGCAGCAATCTTGTGGTTCTGGAGTCCTGGCTGATGGTCGGCTGGCTGACCTGATTAGACGCGTTGCAACTTTTGGCATGGTTTTAATGAAGCTTGACCTTCGTCAGGTAATTCTTCATCCTGGATGTCAGCAATGATGTTTCTAATGCAATGAGTTAAATGTTTCATAATGTGCCAGGAATCTGGTAGACACTCAGAAACACTGGATGCAATTACCAGTTATCTAGATATGGGCACCTTCAGTGAGTGGGATGAAGATAAAAAGCTTGAATTCCTGACCAAAGAGCTGAAAGGAAAAAGACCTTTAGTCCCTCCAAGTATAGAGGTAACTATATTACTGTAACTTTTGTTTGTCTGGGTTTCAAATGCAAATTTCTCTTTTAGTGCTATGCAATTTGTGTCCATTTCTCTCTTATATACGTGGATAGTCAAAATCTGTTCTGTCACATACAAAAAGCTAAAGGTGCTACCAGTACACGCCAATGGGTTCATAATTATGGCAAATCTGATAGTACCATCACATTTTATTGTTTTCTTAACATGTTGGTACAACTCTCTTGAGAGTTCTTGGGTAAAGTACTTGGAATTTGAGCGGACTTGTACTGAATTTTTTTGCTACATCTATTATTTACTATTACCAACTTTAGCATATTTGTAATCTATCTTTTTTATTCGTCTTTGGTTTTTTGGAAGCAAATACAGAGAAAGATCATCATATGCCTTGGTACCAGGACAAACCATTAACAAATATGGAGTGCTTGGACTCTTGAAATCTTCCTCATTGCATTAACCAATTTTTCTAAGGAAATGACGTTGGTTCCCTTAAGGAACCAACTTTACCAAAAAAAAGCAAGAAATCACTGGTGGTTTCTTGAAACCACCAAAGGTTTCTTGTTTTATTGGACAATGCTGGTTCCTAAGGTCATTTCCTTAGAAAAACTGTTGCATTAACCTAAGAGCTTTCTTCATCTAGTCACTTTTCTTAACGATGCAAGGATGTCCTAACAAAGTTCAATTGCCATATTTCTCTGTTTGGACCTTGTTCTTTTCCTTCTGTCCTTGGTGTTATGCTAACTTCATTTTCTCTCCTAAGGTTGCTCCTGATGTGAAAGAAGTACTAGACACCTTCAGAGTAGCAGCTGAGTTGGGAAGCGATTCGCTCGGAGCATATGTGATTTCCATGGCCTCCAATGTATGGCAAGCAATATGTTCTGATCTCCCAGTTATAACTACAGAATTGATGTCATGCGGTCGAAATTTCTTGATGCAATTGCTTTTTCTCTTTTTCATTGCCTTGGGTCGATAACATTACTTGTCTTTACCAAATGACAGGCTAGTGATGTCCTTGCGGTGGAGCTTTTACAGAAAGATGCTCGTCTTGCTGTTGCTGGAGAACTAGGCAGGCCATGTCCTGGTGGAACGTATGATATCTCTTCTAATTTCCCATTTAATGTGAAATCACTATGCTTCCAGTTAGAATTTCACCAACAAGAATCATGTAACTTGATGTCTTCGCCAACAAGAATGATATAAGTTACAGTATCGGAAATCTGTCCCCATTTTTCCTGTTGTTATGAAAAAGAAACTTCCATAGATCTTTTAAGGTTCTATATTCAATTAACAAACCTTCTGCCATTCAGATAACTAGGTAATAAAAAAAAAATATAGCACATTCTTCTGTTTTGTGCACAGGCAATCAGGCTGTCTGCCAAATAAATTTTCAGGCAAACATAATCTTCTGTAGTGCATATTGAGTGATATAGTGGTAACCCATGTAACAAATATCAATGAATAATTGAGAAAATAAGATTAGGAAAGTATTTTCAAATTGTATAATTACCGGTTCTCCCGATATTTTTGTTGGATAAAATATTTGCAAAAATGATTGCTTCTGTTTTTGTGCATATGCTTGATGTATGTCTCACTGAAAAAAATTTCCTGATAGGCTGCGAGTAGTGCCTCTTTTTGAAACTGTGAAGGACTTGAGAGAAGCTGGATCAGTGATAGGAAAACTGCTATCAATTGATTGGTATCGGGAACACATCATAAAGAACCATGGTGGACACCAAGAGGTACTTCTTTGGGCCTTGCATATTTTCCCAATCTTTTAAGTTAACCTTGGGCCATGTCAAGTAATAATTCTCAACAGGTGATGGTTGGTTATTCGGACTCGGGCAAAGATGCTGGCCGCTTAACTGCTGCCTGGGAACTTTACAAAGCTCAAGAAGATGTTGTGGCTGCATGCAATGAATATGGAATAAAAGTTACTCTCTTCCATGGGCGAGGAGGGAGTATTGGACGTGGTGGTGGTCCAACATACCTTGCCATTCAATCCCAACCTCCTGGTTCTGTTATGGTTAGTTTTCTGTTGGTGGCTGCCCTTAAACTTTTTTCAATTTCGAGTTGATTGATTCTGAAATTGTCTTCTGGCTATTTTTTTGGTGATAAGTAGCATATACTTGGTGCATGTTGTCTGAGAAATTTCATGAAAGATTCCTTCGGTCAGTTCTGCTGCAGTTCATAATAGAGGTTTCGGTTCTCAATTTTTTTTTTTTTTTTCTGTTTCTTATTTTTTTGGGGAAGAAGGTTTCGCTTCTCTTATGCTCATAAAATTCTCCATTATCTTATGGGGAGCTATAAGCTTTCCTGACCTTAAGAGTAATGATGATAAATTCATATATTCTTAATAAAAAAATATGGCATGTATTTCACGTTAATTTGCTTTCATTTTAGCAAATCACTGAAATCTCAAGAAAACAATTGATTTAGACATTTAGCTTCTATAGCTTAGACGATTATATGCTAGCATATTCACTGTGAGTTAAGCTTACATGAATTTGTAATTTGCTTGAATTTTCAGGGTACTCTACGATCAACAGAGCAAGGAGAAATGGTGCAGGCCAAGTTTGGACTAGCCCAGATGGCAGTTCGGCAGCTTGAGATCTATACAACTGCTGTGCTGCTTGCTACCTTACGCCCTCCCCTTCCACCTAGAGAACTGAAATGGTGCACTGTAATGGATGATATTTCAAAAATCAGTTGTAATAGTTACCGCAGCACAGTTTATGAAAACCCAGAATTTCTTGCCTACTTCCAGGAGGCTACACCTCAAGCTGAGCTCGGCTATCTCAACATTGGAAGCCGTCCAACTAGGAGAAAGAGTTCAGTTGGAATTGGACATCTTAGGGCAATTCCATGGATATTCGCATGGACTCAAACTAGATTTGTTCTGCCAGCTTGGCTTGGAGTAGGTGCAGGCTTGAAGGGTGTCTGTGAGAAGGGGCATACTCAAGATTTACAAGCAATGTACAAAGAGTGGCCCTTCTTCCAATCAACTGTTGATCTCATAGAAATGGTTCTTGGGAAAGCAGATATTCCTATTGCTAAGCATTATGACGAAGTTTTAGTCTCAGAGAAACGGCAGAAGCTTGGTGCAGAGCTGAGGAGGGAGCTTCTGACTGCAGAACAATGTGTATTGTCAGTTACTGGACATGAAAAGCTGTCAGAAAACAATCGAATCCTGCGGAGGTTGATCGAGAGCAGGCTTTCATATCTTAATCCAATGAACATATTGCAAGTTGAGATCCTTAAGAGGTTAAGATGTGATCAAGAAAATAACAAACTTCGTGATGCACTTCTTATCACCATAAATGGCATCGCTGCTGGGATGAGGAACACTGGATAGATATCCGAGAACATACTTGAGAACTTGTTGAGACACTCCAAAAATTTTGTAGGGTTTTATTCATGTTGTTACTTCGTTCGGCTATTATGTGTCTCCATATGAGGCTTGCCAATAGATTTGAAATTTTTTTCCTCTTCAACTGTTGTAAGTGTTCGATCATGCTGCTGATTTTCGTTCTTTTGCATATTGATAGAGCATTTTCTTGATATCCATTGTTGATTTTGCACTACCATTCCCTGGTGACTTGATGTAAAATTAGTCAGCTTTAATGAATGGATTCTTCATATATATATATATGTGTGTGTATGTGTGTGTGTGTGTGTGTGTCTTATTATTTGCGTAACTTTTAATTAGTTTCAGCTTCTACCATGAAAAAAAAATATTGTTTCTTCAATAATTTTCTTCCTTGCAAGTAAAAACAAAGTTTTTACATATCAGGAGCAAGGATTAATTTTCATCAATTAGAATCAGCATATTGTCCCTATTGTGAGCATCTGATGCAGCATATGAAAAAGGGCTTCCAGTTCAGTTATTCCATTTTCTTGGAGTAATATTGAGCAGGTGTTATAATTCTTATTCCATCCACACTCAGGAAAGTGGAAATGAACTATAAATTGCACTCCCTATGAGGGAACCAGCTTAAGGCTATAGAAAAGTTTCTGATATCTTGTGTTGGAAAGATGGCATCACTTAAAGCTGAGAAACCAGTTGCCTCTCAATCAGGCAAGAAGGAGCCTGCTAAGGCTCCAGTCTCCAAACAGGCTCCATCAAAGGGCGAGCAGAAGCCTCGCGAGCCTAGGAAAAAGGTATGTCGTTTTCAACAATCATAATATTTGAACAACCCTTCATTGAAAACTTAAGCTGCTATTATTAGCTTTAACATGTGCCTTTCATGAGTTTCTAGAGTTTAACAGTGATCTAAACCCTTGTAAGTTTGTTGATATTTTAACCTATATATCCAAATTGGATTAGTATTTTCATTTATATATATGAATTAGGATAGTCTCCTCACTTTCATGTTTTATTTAGCTGCTTAGACCAGCATAATCAACTATATATGAACTAACACCATCCACCTCGTAAGATACCATGTTGATCTACTCATATGTTGAAAGATGTCAAAGAAGGCATAACAAATTTTGTACACGCACGATTTTCCTAAATGGGTTGTATCAAATCTCGAAGCTCTTTCACCATCTTGCAAACTTGTTGGACGATTCATCTCAAGAGCTTGTAGATGAGAAACATTTGTTTGTTCAAATTACCTCTTCAACAATCATATTTCTGCTTGTTTAGATTCTTCTGATAAAACTTAAATAATTCTCTTGTTCTTTGTTCAACTGCAATCTTATCAGTTGATTTGTTTGTTTGCAGACAACAGGTACTAGGTCATCTGCAAAGAAATAACAAGTGCAAGGAAGAGTAACATTGGACTATAATACTATGTAACTCTTTTAAGCAGCTCACTTGTCGCTGCCTTTAGCTTTGTAATTAGTGCTATGTTATGAAACTGCAGTGGCTTGTATTTCAGACTTATGAAACCTAATAAAATGATGATATCTATTTAAAGTCTAGTTTCTTTGCAGCGACAAGATAATTTTTTCGTGCCAATTCAATCATCGAACTCCCAAGACTGGATTGTAGGTGGATAAAATCGAGCATATTGTAGTAAGAGCTCGAAATCAAGGAATGGAATATATCCTTTTAAGCTAGGCTAGATTCATGGACGTGAAAAGAAAAGGAAGTGGGAAAAAAAGGAAAATTATCCTCTTTTTTTTTTTTTTTTTTTTTTTTTGGGGGAAAAAGCCAGAAGCAGTGAAACAAACGTCTATGGCACGCAGAGTTCGCACATGCATTGTACGTCTTATTTAAGTAATACTATGTGTAATAAATTTAAAAGAGTATATGGCTATTAAAATTGAAAATGAGTGTGATAAAAGGGGGAAAGGAGAATAATACCTATATGTATTATGTATATGTAAATCTAACAAACTCGGAAAATGATCTAGCAACATATTATGGTGCAAGACATACACGTGGAATGACGGTACATATTTTGCACGTTTTAGGATAACATGTATAATATATTTGAATTAATAATATTGTTCCTGGTTGCCAAAAAAAAAAAAGGTTCATCAAAATTGTTGAAATAAGTGATATTTGAAAAAAAAAAAAGAAAAAGGAACTAAAAAGGCGAACATACACAAACTAATACGCAGCACGTACATTACACATCTTGTGTAAATGTGATTAATAATTACCATAAAGTTTTGCATTTTTTGGGGTTCGAGTTGTGCTCTAATTTTAACCCCAAACATTTTATTATTATAATTATAATTATTTTTATTTTTACAAAAAAACCCAAACATTTTTGAATTATTATATTGGAAAGCAAATTGTCTATTAATTGGAAATAGAAACAAAATATTGAAAATGATATGTAGATACTTTGTGTACTCCATGCACAACCGACGCTAAATCCAAACCAGTTAAGGACCATACAACTTGTTCAACGGACTGTAGATTCCTTTGTACTGTTGATTTTCAAAGTATCAGCTTGTGGCATAAACCAAAATTCTATTCCTCTGGAAAAATTATCTCATACAGACCTGACCAGAAAGATAGGGTACTAAAACTGTTACTTATTAAGTCCATCCAACTTGGAATAAAAACTATAACACGACTGAGAGAAAATTATTACATCTTCCAGTGACTTATAGACAGAACATGATGTTGAAGGCATCATGCATCTTGGTGAGGAACTTCGAGGGGCGATTTGAAATAGGAAGGCATGAAGTTGGTGTAGGATTGTCAGATTTCTTCTCCTTTGTCTTTCTCCTTAACTGAAAGAACTGTTGCATGGCCTCTGCACAGTCGGAGGCCAATATTCCTTGTCGAATTGTTATTTGTGGGTGGAATGGATGAACTGGAGCAGGTGGCTTATCTGTTTGTTCCAACCCATTTCCTCCATCTCCACTTGGGAAAAGCCTGAAGATTGTTAATCATAAAACAGAATTCAGATGAAACCAGTTCCCGTAAATCATATATGATAATGCAAGCTCTGATACTTTCATAAATTATGATAACATTAACCTTATTCCCATAGAATCTTGGATAGATAACAAATACAGAGAAATAAGACTTCCAACTGTAATGCAAATGACTAAATACAGAAGATTCTGAACCATTCGCTAAGCAGATAACAAGGAGAATACATATAAAATAACTATGATGAAGAAAGTAATTATAACTATGATGAAGAAAGTAACTGCAACAGTGAAATTGGCAATGGATTTGAAGGTAATCAATGTGAGTTTAGAAATGCTTTTCAAAGTACTAACGACAATTTCCAGAAACAAGCAGATAAAAACCAATTATCTCTAGGAAATAAAGGACGACATTTTCAACAATTTGCATTGGAAACAAAACTTTTCATAGACTTGGATGCCAGACAAACAAATATCCACAAGTGGTGGTAAGTCAAAAAGTGCTGTGGACTTCAAAAATAAGTAATCTCAAGAATTTGACACTTCATGTTTTACTAAATATATAGCACTTCTCAATGTAAATGCTACTTTACTTTTTTTGAATATAATAACATTATTAATCATGCAAAGCAGCCATAGTAAAAAATCATAACTTTGAATTAGGTTTGAAAAAATAAATAATAGATTATTTCATTTGAGGAAAGAGAAACACTTTAGCACATAATTCTACATACACGGAGAACATTGGAGAAGATTGGCGGGGATAATAATCCATAGCCTAGATTTAACATATAATACGTACAAAACCATACATCAAATGAAAGAAAATATTGGTAAAATTGCAAAGTTAGTGGAGGACATATATTTATTCAAATTAATTCATTTTACCAATGAAATAAGGGATCACGCAAGAACTAGGTAGGAGATGGTTACGCACAAATTCAAGTTTAAGATAAACAGGGAGAAGTCAAGAATATGCAGGGAATGCTCGTTTACTTTCCATTATGAGGCAGAGTACAAATTGTATATTGGTCCCATTGGCTGCGTGATATTATATTGTAATATCAAGTCATCTCAAGCTACAATGCATTTGTTGAGCCACATGGTATTAGAGTTTAATCTGCAAAATAGGACCTCAATTATATCATTCAAGTATTGTCTTAGGTATATTTACTGTTTCCCATCATAGCCTAATATGTGCATAATTCATTTTTAAATGGGTGGCAGTGAGACTTGAAGCTTCTACCTTTGTCTGGTCTAGTCTAAATACCAAAGAACCAACTGATCAAAAGGTTTACGGTGCTACAGTTTTGGGTGGGCTGGGAGGACGGTTCTTGAAAGAAACAAAAGGTCATTGTGAATGACAACAAAGGAAAAGAGGCATACAGCCCATCAAAATTCTTAAACTGAAAAACAAAAAAGAAAGAGGTGAGCTCATGTCCCACTTTATTTCCATTTATGAGAATAATTAAACCTCATCTAACAATTTCACGATCTCTAAGAAAAAACTTCATTTGGCGCAAAACTAAAGGCTTTGAACTAGCTGATAGGAGTCCTTTCCACTACCTTAAGTATAATGCTTTTCGAAAGTATAGAAATTTGGAAGGGACAAAGGCGCAACTTATATGACTTTAATCCTTGGAGAGGAGTGGTACAATTTCGAATTTATTTTCCAATAGGATTGACACACAGAGTGTGTTCGATTGGCAAGGATTTTCCATATAAATTTCTATTTTTATGGTGTTTGATTCACATTTTTGTCCATGGAAAATATTTTCCATCTTTTAGTCACGTGACCACATTTTCCTTGCAAACAAGGAAAATATTTTCCTATGGTTTTTTGTTTTCTAGGTAATTCATATTTTTTCTAGGGAATTTCACTTCGAATCAAACATGTTTTAATTCATTTTCTATGGAATCAAATTACTGGTAATTCAATTGACAGGAAAACATTTTCTTTCCAACTAAATTCCATGCTTGTAATCAAACGCACTCATAATGTTATCGCCTCAGTGAGGGAGCAAAGCAAAATTGCAGGTGATATGAATGTTGCATTGTCTTTTAATGGCATAAATAGGATCAAAATTAAGCATGCTTCATGGAGTACGAAATGAACAAAAATTAATGATTTTACAGCAGAAAACTCATGATCTTTGATAATAACTGAATGTAATAAATCTGCTTACCTAATCCAGCTGCCATCAGCTCCAAGTAGCTTATTGGGGGCTCCCCACACAACAGTGTCTAATCTTGCTTGGAGTATTGCTCCAGCACACATCGGACATGGTTCAAGAGTTACATATAGTGTAGTTTCCTGCAATAAAAATGAAATTCAGGTAGTCAACATGACTTTTCTACATAATATACATATGAGACAAAGTAGTTGGCATACAGAGAGCACCTAAATCACGCAGATTCTAGAGATTTAGCACTCGCATCCAACATTTATTAATTTTTTTTTTCTTTTTTTCCTTTTAACAAGATAAAACTTTAGATTACATCATTTCCCCATAATTTTTCCAAGCTTTCAAGAAAGTCAAGGAACAAAAATTCTGGTGCTTGTTGCTAGCTTACTATAACAAGCATCCTGGATAAGGTACTATAGTTGTGCAACAGATAGTGTTCTAACTATTTTCAAGTCCTAAGAAAAAATATTCAGTTAAGTTGACAAAGACAAAAAAAAAAAAAAAATTCACCGAGAGCCTCCATGTTCTTAGAATATTTGAAGCCTCCCTTATGCAGATCATTTCAGCATGGGCAGTGGAGTCTCGTAATTCTTCTACCCTGAAATATTTACAACACCAAAGAAGTTCAATCAAATAGCATTCAGAAAGCAAATCAGCAAAAGAACAAAATCAAGCACAACTAACAAGTTGCATCCACGAGCAATTATCTTTCCACCCTGCACCAGCACAGCCCCAACAGGCACCTCCCAGTTGTCAGCAGCTTTCTTGGCTTCCAGTAGTGCTTCCCTCATAAACATTTCATCAATCTTCCGCTGTTCTGCTTCAAGCCTATATGCTTCTTCCCATTCATCAAGTTTATTTTTTGGGATTTGATCGGTCCTCTTAATTTTCCTTTGTTTCAATTTCTCATTAACCTGTCGCCTTGATTTTTCTGGCAAATCCGTGGAAACTGGTTGCGCACTTGTGTCACCACCAGGTGAACCAGCTTCTATGGGCTCACAAGTTTCTTTCACATGAGGAGATCTCTGAAGGCGTATTGGTATTACGGACTCCGAGAATGAAGCTCCTGAAGAGGAACCTTCATATTTTCTTTTGGAAGTTTCTGCACTAGAGGGCAAAGAAATAGTCATAGAAGCTGAACCACTGTCTAAGATATTTGAAGGGGATACTATATCTGCTGCCCTATGCCGTACAACTGAGGTGCTGGAACTGACTTCTTTACTTTCAGTGCTAGTCTTTTCTTGTTTTTGGTGGACAGGTACAGGTGCTGAAGCCATACTTTTTTCTTTTCTTCCACTAACTCCATCTTCTTCAGCTTCATGACCAGAAAACCAAGCCTCACTGCTAGTAGACTGATTAGGGGAGACCCCACTGACCTTTGCGCCTGTGCTTTGGCTTTCAGAACGTGTTGACCACTTCAAATGAATAATACCACCGATGATAGTCCACAAGGACCTGCCAGTTCTCCTGACAATTGCATTCTCATTTTTGCTAGTATCATCCTTTACTTCTGTCGTAGAGTGCTCCTGAAGAGAAGGTTCGTCAATTTCCCATGTTTCATCTGATGGCCCCTTCGTTTTAGAACCCCTAGAGGAATGTCTTGAATGACGCTCCTTCAATTCAGACTCTTGAGCAACATATTCACTTGAACCCTTTCGGTTAATATGCTCCTCGTCAACAGACTTAGATTCATAAATTTTCTTCTCCTTCTGGATTCCAGAATTTGAAATTTGATGCCTTGCCTTATCGACAAACTCATCAACATAGTGCATAGAGGATTTCTGTAACTGCTCTGCTGAACCAATTGCATCGTCACTGGAGATGAATTTAGAAGGTTGGTCATGAGATTCACTGCTCTCGGCCTCTCCATCATTCTCGTAATGCAATGCTGGAGACCTCTCCAGGACATGTTTATGTAATGCAGTAGAGCCACTTTCTGAACCCCCATCAGTCACCTCCTCAATCCTGAGCCCACTTATTGATTGCACATCCAATTCACCTCTGGCAGCTAACTGAGAAGATGCAGATGTTACTAGCGTCTCTGATCTTGTCTTGTTTTCATCTTTCACACCAACCGCCCCACCAGAATGAGTGCCTGATTCTTTAGTCATTTGCTTCTTTCCAATTCCGACATCCATTCTTCCAAAGTTTTCTGCACAGGTTTGAAGGTGTTGCTCTTCAGATTCAATATATAAGCCATAAGTTAGGTTTGTGTTTTCTTCTTGTTTTACAATTCTATTATCTAATTGCATCTCTGAAATGGAGCTACTGCCTTTTTTGGTTAATCGCTGGGTGTTTCCTCTTTCATCTACCTGCCTGGTAACCTGGTTAGATTGTTGTTTCTTTAATGCATCATAATCTGTAGAAACGACATTGGTGGAATATCCTTCCTCTTTCTTCATTCTAGTTTCAGACAGCAGCTGAGATATGGAGGTCTTTCTAGCATCAATTTCTAGAAATTTTGATACTTCAGCAACCTTACGAGTATTCCTTGAATATTCGTCTTCTCTAGTACCAACTTTTGATTTATATTCTCTTCTTGTTTCAGAACTTAAACTAGTAACTTTAGCAGATTTTTCATCTCTGTCACTGTATAGCTTTTGTGAGCCATAAGAGGCCACAACTTCATTACCACAGTCCTCTGGAGTTTCTGTAAATTGTTTATGTTTTATCCTAGTCTCAGAGTGCCTTAGAGCTTCATCAGTTGTTTGCCTTTGCTGTTGTCTTCTTGCCTCATCAGACTTCAATCCAGAAGTTGATTTCACTTCCATCTCATTGTACATCTTGTAGGAACCAGAATTCTTTCCGTAACCACTTTCATGAACTTCCAAATGGCTTGAATTCTTTTGCAAGCTTCCTTTTCTAGAATCTGTCTCCTCAATCAATACGTCAGCAAGCTTCTTTTCTGATTTCTTTTTGAAGTCAGACTCAATGCCACTTGACCCAGAATATAACCCCATTTCAGTATGTTTCTTTCTCAAGCCAACTCCATAGCCTTCTTCATGGTTTATGCGACTCTGCATCTCCATGCCTACGTCCTTGGAGACAATTTTGTCACTCCTCGTTGAATCCTTTTCATTCACACTTGATGATTTTCCCCACAAATCCTCTCCCTGACCCACAATTTCATCATCACTATTGTACTCACCAGTTGAAGAGAAGGAATAATACGAAGAGCAACTAGATCCATCTTTCCTCAGCCTCTGCCTGTGTTCCTCTCTTCTGAACAAATCATCTCTCTCTTCCTCCCTTACGCTCACCTTCAAATTCTCTTTCCTCAATGACGTATCCCGATCTTCTTCCTTTGCCCTAGCATTTCCTCTCTCTTTTCTCAACAAAACTTCCTCTTCTATCTTTTTTCGCGCCAGCATATTTTGTTTCCTCAATAGAGCTTTTCTTTCTTCTTCCCTCCTAATCCTTTCCTCACTCTTCTTATCCCGCTCCCTGGCGGTAAATACCACAGTTTCATGCTCAACCTTTGACTCACCCTTGGAAACACCTGAATCAACTCTTTTCATTTTATTCTTACATCGATTACTAGTCTCACCATTCCCTTTTTTCTCTACTACTATCTTCTTAATTAGTCTTCTATTTTCCTCCCTTACATCGAAACACTCCTCATCTATATCCTCAGTCAACAAACTAAGCAATACCTCGGCCTCCTCAACACCTCCAAAACTACATCTTTCACTGCTTTCCTCATAAACCATCCATTTTCTCAACCCCTCTCTTCTCCCGGCCACGCTTTTATTCCTAGTGCGAATAACTTTATCACAGTAACAGCGTCTATCAACATCACACACCGGAACCCAGGCATTATAATAACGGTCTAAACCTCCAAAGATGAGTTTTTTACGAGGTATCCATTGAATTAAAATGGATTGCCTTGACCCACATAGATTATGGTTACAACTTGGGCTTGAGGGAAATTTATATAGCGAACTAGATAAACAAGTACAGTATGATCTTGATAAAGAATGTGATGAATATGCACATGGGTACCTGCTAAATATTTCACTCGAATAGTATGTGCAATCATTGAATGAAAATGGGAGCGACCCTCTTGTTCTAAGTGAGAAAGTTGAAGTTATAAAGCTGTTGTCCATAGCTCATTGAGAGGAAGTGTTACCTGCAGATGAGAAGTGGGTTTTGGAGGATTTGGGGAAGATGATGCTGTGGCGAGATCAGGTGATGTGGGACTTGGATGGGATTGGCGAAAGTGCAGGTTTTTTTTTTTTTTTTTTTTTTTTGTTTTTTCTGGCCTTTCCCCTTTTTTTCCCTTAAAATTCTTTATTTCGTTCGGTATTGATAAATTTTAATTTTCATGTACCAATTTTCATTTATAATGTATGTATTGTGAAAGAAATTTCGTAAGTGTAGTTATATCTATACTATTACTTTTACTAATTACATTACAAAATTAAATTTTATTTTTATTTAATAAAAATTTCAATAATTAATTAAATTACTTAAACAACCTACTTAATATACCTATATTTTTTCTAGATACACCACGAAATAAAAGTCTAAATCTAAGTTTTATTCTTTTTTATTTCACCACAAATTATAAGAACCCTACTTTTTTTTGTTTGAACAATATATGCAATGACAGAGAAAAATACAAACACACTGTCAAAATCAAATCTAAGATTAATATCAATGTTCATACACGAGTCAAAAATGTCGAGTAAAATCTTCTTACATTTATTTTTAAACTAGTACTGCACCCGTGCGTTGCACGGAAAAAGCAACATCAATGTTTGACTAAAAATACTATTACAAAATATGAAATGGAAAAAAAATTGAGCATACAATTTGCTTTGATTAACAATACAACCCTCCTTGAACGCATTAAAAAAAAGAATAAAAATACTTACAAACTTTGGCAAACCTTCCTAAGTAGTACTACGTTATTGTATAGTTTGCCAATTTTCCATCTTTACACACACTATAATATCTTCAGCTTAGACCGTCTTTTAACTTGGATATTACTACAACTACTTGTGGCTAAACACTTTCGTTTTAAAAAATATTGTAGATAATATTGTAACATCCCGAAAATTTCTACAAATTAAGGTAAGCAACGAAGTTGTTATTTTGAAAGAATTACTTGAATATCATTGAAAGATTTCTTGAAGATCAAAATATTGTTATTGAATTGACGCTAAAGAAGATCTTAGTTGATTATTGACATAAACTAAAGTGTAATGACTTGATTGACATGAATTGAAGAGTGTGAACTTGATTGAAAGATAATGCAAAGGGGAAGGACTTCTTGGGCAATTTCCTGACAAGTGTGCGGCGCCACTTGTCATGAGGTGATTTGCGCCACTTATCATGATATGATTGGCGCCACTTGTCACGTTATGATTGGCAGACTTCAAAAGTTATTAAAATTAGCTAAATCCTAACTATTATATATAGGAAGCTAAGGATTTCATTTTTCTCTCAAACCATTTCCCTCTTTCTCTCCCGACCCCAAAAATTCGTCCAAAGTGACCTTGGGAAGGAGAAAACCGATAAAAACCCGCCAAAATATCTATTTGTCCTTTGAAAAGAGTCCTTTACCATATATGGAAGGATTATAGCTTG
>CAVNYN010274821.1:0-16364 GCA_963692815.1 Nyctanthes arbor-tristis
CTCTTGTCTCACAAGCATTCTCCTTGATGAAACTTCTAGCACTTGGGGCATTGAGGAATTATGCCACCAGTCTGACCCCTACTTGGTCTAGTTTTTGGTTTTTTATGCTGATGCTGGCACTTGTTCTGAGTCTGCTCAGGCCACTTCCTCTTTATTTGACCATTGTGAGGTTGCTGTCCTCCAAACTTGACTCCTAAAAAGGCCACTACTTGAGCTTTCTTCGCTACTTCTCAATAGGTAGGTAGCTCAAGGACACTCAGAATCTGCCTAATCTCTGGGCACAGACCCCTCTCAAAGGGCCTCGCCTTCTTTTCATCTGTCTCCAGCACAAAGCTCTTCAAACATTTTTTCATAATCAGTTAAGTCCATGTCCCTCTGGACCAAGCTAAGAAATTCTGTCTCTTTGAGATCCCTTGAAGCCTGAGGAAAGAACTTTTCAGTAAGTTCAGCTTTGAACTGACTATAACTTAAGTTTTGCTGATCTCTTCTTTAGTCCTTGTACGTGACACTGAGTCCCACCGATGGCTAGCCCTTCCGACCAGCATAAACTCTGCGCACATAACCAAGTATTAATGGAAGACTCTATTCATTAGGTCCATAAACGCTGTAGGGGCATTAGTCAGACCAAATGACATTACTGTAAACTCATAATGCCCATAGTGCATAGATATTATAAGTTAAATTTTGAGGACAAAATTTTTTTAAGGGGGTAATGTTTTAGTGACCTAAACTTTTTGATAAAATTTTAAAACGCGTTTTAAAAAGTCACTATAATCTCTTGATTAACTAATACGGTTTGTATACTCGCGCTCACCTAGTTTAAACATTGTGCTCATCTCGCAAGAATTTCCAAATCATTTTTTTTCTAAAATTCATTTAAATGTTCACTTAATCTATCTACAAAAAAATTATAGCCCATTTTCATTCACAGATTAATAATTCGTCTTGAAATTTTTCTCTCAAAATATTTCCTTGAAAATATCCATTTCTAAACAAAATAAGCATCCGTTAGACAGTGTGAAAAGGGTATTAACCATCACCTTAAATTATACAAAAAAAAAAAAAAAAAAAAAATCATCCTCCTCAATCAATTTTGATCAATCCTAACAAATCTTCCAACCATTTTACATAAAAATTTTTGGCAAGATTGAATCTTTTCCTCTCCTTTCCTTCCTTATTACCCCAAGCCACAGTATATATGGAGGCCCCCTTCACCATTGACCTCCACAACAAAATCATTCATCACATAATACTCAAGACTCCTACTTCTAGTTCCATTCAAGCGGGTAAGTTTCTCCACCACAACCACGCCGGATTTGTCTTCTCTCCCCGTCCTTCCAGTTGATTTCTCGATCTAGCCATGACCCCTAAACTCATTGTTAAACAGCAACCAGTCTCACCTCTATACTTAGAAGCGTAGTGACATGATTACCCATCACTCCTCTTGTCGGAACTTCCATCGCCGGTGTCTATTCCAGCAATTTCCATCGCACGCATACACTTATGCACTTGTTTTCTGCCACAAAATTTCATTTCCTCTGTTTCTCCTGTTCTGACCGAATTGGGAAGAAAAATGAAGCCTTTTGGAAATTATATTAAAGTGATTTTGCACCTCAGGCCCCCAAAGTTTTGTATACTCACAAATCAGCCCCTATAGTTTAAATATTAGCCATATAAAGATTCTGAATTCCATATTTTACCTTTCAGCCCTAAAGTTTAGCATTTACCTTTTTAGTCCCAGTCCTAAACTATTTAAAATTTCAATTTAGTTCCTAAAGTTTATATTTCTTTTCCCCAAAGAATGATATTCATCATTCTAAGATAATTTATTTTCTTTTGATTAAACAAGGTGTGAGTGCAATTAAGACACTTCAAGACTTTTGCTCAAGTTTGAAAAAGCTTCTTCGGGATAGGTTCCTTCTTTATAAAAGCCATTTATTTAAAATTGCGCATTTCTAGTTAATTTCTTTCGCAGTTATGTATATTATACTGGAATTATGAGAATTATGCGTTATGCATAAGATTAATTATGTTATACTAAGAAAGAGAATATTTTGCTTAAGCATGAGAACTTGCATATTAAATGCAAGAGAACGTACATCTTGAATATATGATTTTATCTGAGATTTGAGATATTGTATTTGAAAAATTAATTACATATTTATGTGTGTTATTGCTATTTAAGTTAACTATTATATGCGTTGAACCTACTGAGTATTTCTATGAAATACTCACCCCTTTCATAAATAGATAAATTTTCAGATTTTAGAGCCGGAGTCTCATATGGTGGTGGATATTGAACAGTCATTTATTAAACTCAGATAAATTTGAGATTTTTATCATCAACACTTTATATTATTTGAGTTGAGATTTTATGTAGAACAAATTTTATTGTTTATTCAAATAAGAATTTCCGCACTTTATCGTTAATTTCAAGCGGTCAGATTGTTTCAAAAGTTGTAAGAAAGGATTTAACTAACGTTCGGAGAATTTAGAACTCGGTGATACAAAATCTAGTTAAGGATAAGTTATCGTACTCTAGTGCCATGTTCGTTTGGACCCGAGAGGATGTGATAATAAGAAGGTAGTAGACATATGAGAGACAAACGAAAATGATGTATCTAATCTTAAATGACAATTGGTACATCTCCAGAGTGATGCTCCAAAGTTATTATTATGAACGCTTAAATTTAAGTAATAAAATTATTATCTTTAAAAAATAATATATAGCCATGTTAATGAAATAAGTATATTATTAGATTAAAACGTTTATGTTCTAAAATTCAAAAATACCATAAAACTAAGCTAATAATTTACAATTGATTTTTCATTTATGGGTTTATGGCTGAAATTAGATTTGCTTAATTGGCTTGGTATGTTAATTGTAAAGCTCTAATTTAGGGATCGCTTGACGATAGATGTATCCTGTACTTCCTGGCTTTTGCAATTAGTTTAAGCAAGTGGAATATCACCCTTCTAAAATGATGTTTCCGTCGACTACATTATACGTCCAGATAATATGTGAATTTGTCCATAATTAAATAGAGAACTATCAATGACAATCTTGTCTCGAGAGAGATATACTTTTGAAGCTTGACTATAAACTTATTGTAAAACTGATTCAGAATATCAAAACCCGTGGAAAATAGTTAATGTAAGGTATGACATTTGTATTTGATTTTTTTTTTCTTTTTAAGGGACATTTGTATTTGATTTAGTCACTGTACTATTTTGCATTTTCTATTTTCTAAAACTAGTTTTTCATTTGTGCATTGCATGGTCAAATTTTAGTGACAAAGCATAATTATATAATGTCGCTAATTTGGTGTGGGTTATTGTTAATTTGTAAACACACAAGGTTATTGGGTCACCGATTTAACTGTCAGATCCTCAATTTAACCGATGGGTTATTATTAATTTGTAAATTTAAATGAAAAACTTTAACAATTATTTAACGTATTTTTGACATATAAAACACTTTAGCTTGTCAGTTTATATAGCATGTTGGAAGTAAAAATTCATGAATGGTCATGAATTCAAACTTTACGCTGGTTGAATTTTCTAAAAAAAGTTTGTCAAACTTTGTGTTGGGACCTGCACCGGTTGACCCAAAACCCGCGGGTTGTTTGAGTCTTCGATGGAACCATTGCGGTCTAGTTCAATCACGTCACCCTACTCAACCTACCAACCGGTTGGCAGAGTTTTTGGGTTAGATTTTAAAACAATGCACGATGGTTGATGTTAATTGATAACATGTTGCAATAAGAAAAAAGAACATAGGATAAATAGAAAAATGATAATAAAACTTATAGGGAAAAAATAAATAAATAAATAAAAAGAAAAAAATAAAAGAATGAATAAAGAAAAAGAAAAAATGCAATAAAATTAGCAACGGTTACAGGAAAAATAGAAAATAATAAATAAAAAGAAAAATGAAAAAAAAAAAGGTTAGTGGGTGGTTACATAATAATAGGGAACAGAAGAAAAGAAAAGGATAAATATAAACATGGTAGGTTATAGGAAAAAAGGAAAAATAAATAAATAAGGAATAACTAACATTGTGCTTGTCATCCAAGCTTCACTTCATACCACATAGAGAGGGAGCCAAAGTTCGACTAGTGTGGTCCATGAACCACATTAGACTCTAATGTGGTCCACTAAAATTTTAAAACGACCACACTGTAATGTAATCTGGATGCAAGGCCCAAAATGTTACATATTAAAAAAAGTGGTAATTAGCCAAAACCTGCCCATTGACTATTATAATTTGATTAATACTCTCAATTATAATTATTTTGATCTTTGAAGTAGTTATTGAAAACAAATTGTAAAAATACTTACATTAATAATATTTTGGGAAAAATTAAAAAAGGGAAAACATCAGACAAATTATTAAAAAAATTCAATGCAAATACTAAAAATAAGACTTCTACCTTAATTAAAACTCTCACATTCTCTTTCGCCTCAAATTATCATCAGTTACAACCGTCCTCTCCGTCTCCTCAGACACTGCACTGACTTTGATACCAAAAGCAGAATCGAAGGAGGAAAAACTTCTAATAATTTCATACGAACAATCTGGGGGAAGAATATCACACAACGTCGACTTCAACGCCATTTTTTTATTTTTTTATTACTATAATTATTATTATTTGTCTCTATCCGTGTAACCGCCTATTTGTGTATATCAGTGTATAGTAATCCCTAATTTAAAGGTTTTGTCTCTCTCGATTCTCCCTCCTTTGGATTTTGCGGTGTGAATCGAGAAGCTCTAAAGCTTCGTAACGTTGGTAATGGTGCTGGGGATTTCTTAGTTCAATAGTGTAAGTGCTTGGTAATGTAATGTGTAATAAATTACATGGTAATATATTAAATCACATGGATCAAAAAAAGAATGACACAATATATCAAAAATATATCATAAACGATGACACAATATAATATGTAATAAATTGCACTGCAATGTACATTGTGTAATAAATTACATGGGTTGAAAAAAGAATGACTCAATGTATCAACAATATATTATAAACAATGACGCAATGTAATGTGTAATAAATTATATAGTAATGTCATGAATTATATAGGTCAAAAAAGGAATTAAAAAGCAGATTATATGTAATAATTCGAGGAATAGAAGTTTTTCCTCCTTTGGGGATCAAGGGGCAGCCTACGTGGTTAAGGCCTGACCTCTTACTGGGAAAAACCCGGGTTCAAATCCCCACAAGCCCCCTCTCCGCATCCCCCTTTGTAATAAAAAAATGCTTTTCCTCCTTTGATTCTGCTCTTGGTGCTGAAGTCTATGTAATGTTAGAGGAAATGGGAGAGGACAGTTGTAACGGATGATAATTAGAGATCAAAGAGAATGAGAGAGTTTTAATTAAGGTAGGAGTCTTATTTTTAGTATGTGCATTAAATTACATGTTAATATAGTAAATTACATAGGTCGAGAAAAGAATGACACAATGTATCAACAATATATCATAAACGATGTCATGATGTAATGTGAAATAAATTACAAGGTAATATACATTTTGTAATAAATTATATGGTAATGTAGTAAATTACATGGGTTGGAAGAAGAGTGACACGATGTATCAATAATATATCATGAACGATGACATAATGTGATGTGTAATAAATTACATAGTAATGTAGTAAATTAAATGGGTCAAAAAAAGAATGAAAAAATAGATTATATGTAATAATTTGAAGAATAAAAGTTTTTTCTCCTTTGATTATGCTATTGGTGTTGAAGAAATCGACGTAGTGTTTGAGGGGATGGGAAATGACGGTTGTAATTGACAATGATTAGAGATGAAAGAGAATGTGAGAGTTTTAATTAAGGTAGAAGTCTTATTTTTAATATGTGTAATAATTAATTTTTTTTGGTATTTTGTTTAATGTTTTTAGGTTTTTTTTAGTTTTTCCAAAATATTATTAATGTAAGCATTTTTTGCAAATGCTGGCAGTTGTTGCTACATGAGAGAGAAACGGATGTAATTGATAATAATTTTAGATGACAGAGAATTAAAGAGTTTTAAATAGGTTAGAGTCACATTTAGAGATGACAGTATTAACCCGAAAACCCCAACTCAACGAGGACCAGCCCCAAAACAAGGCTGGAATGGGGAACAAAGTTGTGCCCCTAATCACTATTGGGGAGGGGACGGGTTTTGCTTCCCCCGCCCCGAACCCGGGTTTTTGGATTTTTAAGTTATTTAATTTAAAAAATTCCGATCTATATAGTGCTAGGACTTGAACCCTCATTCCCTCCGAACTTAACCCAAACTTTCAACATTTTTGCCAATATCTTACTTACTAATGCATTTGCAATATAACTATAATAACGTAAAACAATGATTGAATGAAATTTTGTTAAACCAAAAATCCCTTCTTGAAGAAGAAGACAAATAAAAGGAGGAGGTGGAGAGGGGATATATTACTATGCACCTGAGATTTCCACCATTAACAATAGACTTAAATGAAATTTGTTAATTTTGCAATATCAGATATGGATCAAGAAATCAATAGTTAAAAAAAAATCAACGAATTCCAAAAAATAAAAAACCCATAAAACCTAGAAGATTATTTCCAAGTGATATTCATAAGCAGGAAGAATACAAAATTCAAGGGGAAATAAATGTTGGTTGAGAATTTGATGGAAAATTGATTCCTGCATAAAATTTGTATATGTAAAAGCAACAACCTTTCATCAATTTTCTGAAAAAGTGCAATAGAATGGTGGTGGACTTCAATCCCACATTGGCTTTATAAAAAGGAATGAGGAAGGTTGAGAACTAAAAAAAAAAATGCAAGTTCCCAGAAGAAGCCTTAAAACTTTTAATTGGATTGGACTATTATTATAAAATATTTTGATTGGTCCACCCGAATATGAATTAAGTCTTGTTACAACAAGAAAATTTATTAATATGTGCTTATTGAGCTCTTTTTAGTGCGGTCAGCCCAAATGGTGGAGTCAATATAGGCTCGTCCCTTGTTTTTGAATGTGTGTTTTTTATAGGGTTTTTTAAAAAAAAAATTCGGGGGTATTAATGGGGATTTTTTTCCCTCCGGATCCGCCCTGAACCCTACCCAACCCGCCCTGACCCGCCCCGATTCAAACGGGGATCGAATCGGGGTGGGGACGGGGGAACCTAAACCCGACCCCAACCCGCCATGTTGCCATCTCTAGTTATATTTTTAAAATATGATTTAATTATTTATAATTTTTTAATTGTTTTCAGTTTTTTTTAATATTTTCTAAATTTATTATCTTTAAAATTAGAGATGAAATATGGGCCCAACAGTGAGGCCGAGTCTTGTAAATTTTAGGTCACCGAATGGAAGTCTCGTCCTCTTTTATAATAACAACTCTGAAGTCCGGAGTTGTTTTAGTATACAAATCGATGTGAGATTTCCTTTTTTTTTTTTGGATTACAAGGGGATATAGGGAAGGGGATGGTGGGATTCGAACCCGGGATCTCCCGATAAGGGTTTAAGCCCTTTACCACTCGGACTACCCCTTGATCCAATCGATGTGAGATTCTAAAACACAAAAACAATCGTACATTTCTCCCGGTCCTGCTCTTCTCTCAGAACCCTTTAGGACTTAGTCATTCCTTTTTCTTGAACTCTTTAGTCGTCCTTCTCTGCAAGAACTCTTCGAGGATCGTCGATTTGGGTTGTGGAAAATTGACTAACACATTTCGAGCTTCAATCATCCATTCAATCTCTTCCCTCTTCTTGCCTATTGTTTGTAATTCACACTAATTGCATAGCCAGAGTAACAAATTTGGGAGCTTGAGGGAGAGGAGTTAATAGAGTTGTGATAAACTCATGCACTAGCTCTAGCGAGGTAGCATATTTTCCATCGTTTGTTATTCTGTAGTTTTTTTTTTATACTTATTTTGGGTTTTTGTGGGAGGAAAATGAACTATTGTGGGAGGAAGAGGAACTATTGTAGGAGGAAAAGGAATTAGGGATTTTAGTTTCCCGCAGTGTTGTAAAGATTTTTGTTTGATATGTGATTCTTAGATTGTTCTGTGATACATTCAATAATACATTTAGGAAAAAACTTATACGTTTATTGTCATTTCATGTTATTATGCATTTATTGGAGGTATTCTATAGTTTTGTGGGAATTTTATAAAGAGGGAAACTAGATGAATGGAAGGGGCCATAAAGTATATCTTATTCTAAACTTTGCCTATAACGAAACTAGATTGATTCTTTCTACGAGAATGTGATTGCCAAGATTGAGTCAAATACTACCTGTCTGCCTCTTTGATCTGTAATTATCCCTCTCCAGTAGATTGTGGCTTGCTTTTCATTTAAGCCTCTAATACCCACTACTAGAAAATGCAAGATTAGCAACAGAATTTTAGTAACAGAACCAATTCCGTTACTATTAGCAACGGAATAGTAACGGAGTTCGAATAGCCACGGAATTAGTAATGGAATCGTTTTGTTGCTACTTTTTCATTACCAATCCGTTATTAAATAGTAACAGAAAAAATTTGCTACTATTAATAATAGAATAGTAACGTATTAGTAACATAATGTGCATAGCCACGGAATTAGTAACGCAATCACTTCTATTGCTAGTTTTTCATTACTGATCCGTTACAAAATAGTAACGGAAACAATTTATTACTATTAGCAATAGACTAGTAACGTATTAGTAATAGAACGCGTATAGCCACGGAATTAGTAACGGAATAATTTGTGTTGCTAGGTTTTCGTTACCAATCTTTTACTAAATAGTAACGGAAACAATTTGTTACTATCAGTAACGTATTACCAACAATTTCATAATGAATATGGTTGGGGAAAATTACGAGAATATACTTTATATAAATTATAATGCAACATATTAACAAAGATATATAGTAGTTTGGTGGTTGAGACTTTACTCACCAACTACCAAGACTCGAGTTTGAATCCTCACAGGAGCAACAGGGGGAATTATCTTCTTTCAAAATTCTAGTCCACGATTAGTAACCGAATTAGCAATAAAAGTTTGTTGCTAATTAGTAACACTTTTATCCATTGGTAATTTAGTAACCAAGCTTAGCAACACAAGTAGGACTGTTGCTATTTAGTAACAACTTTCTCTGTTACTAATTTGATAATGGAAAACTAAATTTTTGGCTAAACTAATCACCATGGAATTAGAAAGGGATTTAGCATCAGAACGTTCCTGATACTAACAGTCCATTAGCCACAAATTGACCCGTTTAGCAACGGAAATTTCCGTTGCCAATCGTACATTTTCTTGTAGTGAGTCAATTTGATCTTAGAACTTTGAACTATTAATTATCTAGCTCTAAAAATCCTTTTTGGAATATATGTCAATGGCAATTATATATGATCTGTTGTGTAAGGGAGTTTTTGATTCTCATTACATTTTGTTTTCTTAAAAATATCCGGCTGACCAACCGTACTGACCAAATTTCCTAGATCGGTACCACAAATTGAACCACAAAGAAGCAAGCCTACGACCTTAATTCTATTCTTGAACTAAATCCCAAAAAGAATTGTTGGACCCGTCATTGAGTTGAACTTAGTGCTTCTAGTTTCGATATAATATTATATGATGCTGTACATACAGTGTTAAATCACTCTTACGGTGATTCTACTGATTTCTCAAACTTCATCGCCCAACCCGTTGCATTTTTGCCACTGAAGGGTTCCTTGCACATTAGTTTGTGGGTCCTCCTAGCGTTGGGAGCTTGCTAGAAAATGGGATCTTCACTAGGCGTTGCGCCCTCTCCGTTTCCGAAATCCTTGTTACATGATTTTTGAAATTTCAATCTTAGATCCCATATTGCGATAGACTCCATTTTGGTCCGTCAAGTTTCTATATTTTCATTTAACCCTATGATCTTCTATTATTGTCTAAGTTGTCACTTCAATTTTTCATTTTATTATTCTAATCTCTATAGTTCTGTTTTACTGCGACCAAGTCCACAAAATTTTATAGTGGTTTATTTTAGCTTGCAAACTTTTAATCCTACTCAGTTTATTCTTCTATTTTTTGAATTTCCTTTCAATTAAACTTTAAGTTCCCAAATGTGGAGATGGAGGCCTAAAAATCATACCAAAACTCTTATGGTACCCCCCAAAAAGAAAAACAAAATTAATAGTTTTTAGTTTCAAAAATCTTTATTTTAAGTACGGCTCAAGGTTTTAGATCTCATTCATTATTTTCAGGCTCCGTTTAGTTTGTGTAGCAGTAGCATTTTGAATTTGGAATTTAATCACTTATAGTTACTACATCTTTTCATCACACGTTTAAAATTTATTTCAATTTAGTGTTTCTAAGATTTAGAATTTCTTTCATAAAATATTATTATTCTAAAATATTATTTTAGATAAGTTTCCCTTTTTCTTGATGAGGAGTGAAGTATCATATAGAGAAGTTTTGTGCCCTTTGCACTACAGGAAATAAGGGCAATAATGGCGACATTTGTCGCTGCTATAAGCCCATACCTATTGCCATATAGCGATGACGTTGGACCCCTGTAACGGCAACATATATAGCGGCGACATGTATGTCGCCGATATAGACCCTATGGCTTTGGGGCACCAAAAATTTTTGACCCGACATGGGACCCGCCCCAAACATGGTATCTATAACAATGAAAATTCATCGGTATAGGGCTCCAAAAAGGTGGAAAATCTTCCCGCCAACTATACAGCGATGACTGTCATGTCGCCACTATAGATGAGATGTGGTCGCCGCTGTAGCCAGGACCTGTAGCGGTGATATCTTAAGTCACCACCGTAGATGGGACCTACAGCGGCGACTTTATTTTGTCACTGCTACAGGGTTTAGCATACTATGGCGACTACCAGTCGTCGCTATAGCTGAAGCTATAGCGACAAATTTCGATGTCCTGGGAAATTGTCGCCGCTGTAGGCGGCATTTCTTGTAGTGTTAGCTCAACTCGGAGAATCTTAAGGTAGACTCATCTTTCTAAAAGTTATTAATTGATTTGTGCTCCGAGTGTCCATGTGACTGTGATATTTATGTGCTTATATGCATGAGCTTAATTGCTATATATACTAGAGTCGGCACGTGTGATGCACGAGTCGCTAACTTTGCATTATATTTATCTTAAAAATCTAAAATTGAGATTTTTGGTGTAAATTGTCGCATTTATACTAATTATTATGCAATACAATAAGTTGTAAAAGAAAGGTTCAAAAGATGTTATGCGTGCAAATAGAACAACTTAATTTCTTCAAGGACTTGAACTGATACATATAAATCCATGAATCATATCATCGGAGCAACACTTATGAGACTAAAGCTTAAGCTTAAGATCAAAATTGGGATGCTTCTCTTGTGCCTAAAACAGCATAAAAAATCATATGCATATTGAACATGCTAAAAGAATATTGGAGTAAAACTAGCTGCCAAATGGACCAACTTTTGTTTCGAGACTGTTGTTATATATATATATATATATATATATATATATATTCAATATTTGATAGAATCCGTTATATTTAGAAGCCTACGTCACTACAAGAAATCCGGGTTTCAGCGACGGAAAATTCCGTCGCTGAAGCCCAAAAATCTGTGGCTAAAAAACCTCAACTACGGCGGGCACTGGTTGGAATATCGGTCGCTAATTTGCTGGTCGCTAAAAGTCAGCTACGGATTATTAGCAACCCGTTGGAAATTCTCATGGCCTTTAACTTCTGTGGGTATTTTCATCGAGATAGAAGTCCGTCATAAGTTGTGACAACCAGAAAATCCGTTAGTAGTACCAACAACAATGCTCGTTAGAAATGCCAACAGCAAGTTTGTTCTGTCAAAAGCATCAACAACCATCCATGCGTAATTCCAACAATAACGACATCTAGACTTCCGTAGGAATCACCAATACACAAACGTTGTAATTTTCTGACTTTTAATTTGTTTCCTATTACATCTAATTTACATTTCTTGTGTAAATCAAACACTTTAAACATCAAAAACAGTTAACGGTTACAAAATATTATACATCAAGGCATCAGTCAACAAAATACATCAAGGTTTCCTGTTTTCTTCTACAAAAGTTAGTTCTTAGTAGGAGAACTATATTACAAAAGTCAGTTCTTCATGAAAGAACTAAGGCATAGAAGTTCGTTCAATAAGAAACAACTATATCTAACTTGCCCATCAAAAGTTGATGCAAATAATTCTTAGTCAAGATATTTATCCCTTTGATCCGTTAAACGTGGCAAGCATATCTTTCTTCATATCCGCCAATTCCTTACTGCTTCTTTCCTCCATTGCTTTCAACTGTGTCTGCATTTTTTCTTCCATCTCTTCTTTGTCCTTTAGTCTTTGCTCTTCAATTTCTGCTTTGTCCCTTTTTAGTTCTTCAACTTCCCTTTGCAAATTTTCTATAAGTTCTCCATGGCCGCACTTGGTTGGCTTAGAACAACGCCCCGTTCCAACTACTTGTGAGGCAGCCACTGAAGTACCTAGCCCATATGCCCATCCTTTGTTTGGCTCGTGGCTGCATTCCATGCATCCATATCAAAGCCGTTATACCCCTCCCTGTTGGGACCATACTTTTCCTCCACATAAGCATCATATTTTTTCTGAAAAATATAAATAAGACAAAGTAATCAGCAAGACATCATGATAATAAGCAGTTGAAATAGTCTACTGCCTTTTTCTCCAAAAAGGAAAAAAGAAAGAAAAAGTCAAATGAATTGTTTGTTCCGGTTTTGAAAATTTCACCCAAAACTGTAGTTATCCCAAATGGATTTAGTCATCTTTTTCTTTTCCTTCCACTCCAATCTTGCATTGCAGAGGTAGATGAACTACTTGATTAATTGGACAACATAAAGTTATCCCAATCTCCAATTTCTTAGAATCATTTTCTTTTCACACAAAAAAAAAAAAAAAAAAAAAATCACATTAACCGCCAATTCAAGACACTTGTTCAATTCAATACCTCTATTAGCTAAGAAGCAACTCCAGAATACAAAATCCACCATGACTTCCATTAAAAAGTTTAGTTCTATGAAATAATAATAAGGAAGAAAAAAAGAAAGAAATTGCAAGTCCAAACTTACCATAACATGCTGGGACTTTTCATCCACATATTCTGCCTTCTTGCCCTTATGTGTACGCTCAAAAAGTTGCAAAGGGATAGGAAGATCTCCATTGCGTTTGTCAATCTGTCAAACAAAAGATATGTAACGAATCCACTCATAGTAAGCATAAAAGCAGATAGGAATTTTTTATTACCATCTTGAGATCTTGCAAACGAAATGAGATAGAGCCACCTCTATGCTTCCTTATCTCCCCATTCTTCGGAATTTTGTGGTTTTCCCGTGCAATCTTTGCCTTCTTTGCCCAATCTTCTTTCACCCACATATCTACACAAGCATTCCAATTGTCATTACTAAGCCAATTAAGGTCCATGGTCCCTAAGGCCCTCTATGTCGTCAATGTCGAGTTTCCACTCCTGTCTTGCTTTCTTTCAGGCTATACAAAAGATGTCTTTAAGCCGGTTGGCAGGAACTATTTTCCAAACTCTGTCTACATCTTGTTCTGCTGGTGCAGGCCACTTATACGTCTCCTATTTCACAATAGAACATGTAAAAAAGCATGCAAACAACATGTAAACAAGCATGGATATTTATGAAATGTAAAAACATAACATACTTTGAACTTCCCAAATAAATTCGTCTTCACTTCCTTAGGGACCATGGTCCACACAAAGTAAGGGCCACCTAAGAATCGCTTGATGTTCACACTAATATCACTTGAAGCTGAGCGCAAATCGAAGCTAAATCCAAAAGAAATTAAGCACATATGTGTAACCATCTGAATAAAACACACAAATGAAAACTGAATAATAATATGATGACAGGTGAAATAAGGTTCTTAGAAGCACCCATCACAGTAAACTGATAAATCCCTGCGCTTTTATGAACTTCTAGGGATAGCAGTACCACGGTTTGGACCGCGTTTTCCATTTCTTGGGTCCATGTCAGCATCAAGGCCAGTCTCCTCCTCACAGTCAGCATGGTTTTCCCAGTCAATGCTGTCACTTAGACCAACATTATAACCATAGTCATTAGTATTGTCCAACAGATCACGACATTCATCTTCCTGTCCTATATTCATGTCTTGCTCTGCTACACGACCACTTCGCGTTTTCCTTTTACCACCAATGCCTCCCCCTCTAGTCATATTGGCAAATGGACCTAACAAGTGGCAAAAAAATGACAATACAGTAAAAATATTGAGACATCATTTAGTCCTTGCAAAGTAAAACATTACTGTTGGTACAAGCATTAACCCATATTGAGACACACACTAATTTTTCTTTTATTCCCCTTCTTGTTACGCTAAATCAACGTCAGTTCTTTTTGAGTTATTAACCAAAAATGAAAATTTTGGTCCACATATATCTAAACCAAGTCAAAGAGCAAAAAAAACTGCAGAAGATGAGCGATTATAATATAAGCTATATGAGAATTTTGTTGGACAAATCTCTAGATCCGGTAAAAGAGCAATAAGAATAAGAAGTCTGAAAAGCTGAATTTTTTTTCCTAAAGGCAGAAACAAAGCAAGTTAAAAAAGGGGGGGGGGGGGAATCTGTGCATTCCACTCACCGTAAAAAGCCCTAAGTTCTTGAGAATACCCACTCAATAAGACTCAATACTTACACAAAAAGGCAAGGAATAATTGAGGCACGTTAACATGGAGTCATAATCTTGAAGCTGAAACAAACCAAAAGTTTGTTTCATTAAACTAATTTATGAGATAATAGAGAATGCTAGCCCGGAAAAGGATGTCTAGTTGCTGAAATAGTTACCTGATTCGAAGAATTATTCACGTCCGACCTCTGCATTCAATAAAGATAGATCCAGTTTGATTTTGGGAAGTTGGGGTGTGTTTGTACCGTAAGTTCTCCTTATTTCTTACCTTCAAGAGCTGTTTGGGCTTGCGAAAATAAGGGCGGGGGATTCATTTCTTTTCCCAGCGCGCATTATTAAATTAGAAGTGAAGGGCAAAAGTATGGATAGCATCGTAGGCGCCAAAAAAAAAAAGGGGTCAAGGGGAATTTGACAGACAAGACAAGGCTGATTTTTCACCCAATTTGAATTGACAAAATCTACTACAATTTCATAATTATAAATAATAACACATCTACATTGTTACAGATATAATTCTAATTCCAATCCAAAGCTCCCTAACATCAGTTGGCTCAGTTTTCATCTTCACTTCCATCCAAAGGAACATTAATATCAAAACCGTGTGCATCATGTCTGGTTGATGTGCCCTCAGCCTCGTCTACAGCTTCAAAATATTCATCTTCATCCACCAGTGTTTGGTGAACTAGCTCAGGTGCCAATGGAACAGGTTGAATATCACACATCTGTTCTTCCTCTTGGAAGGCAATTTCCACTCATATATTACATTCTTTCTCGTCAGAGATAACACCCTCTATATTCGTGAAATGCCTTGCTTTTGCTTTCACAACTACCCACCAATTAAGCCTTTCTTTCAACTGTGATGGAATATTCGTGTAGTACACTTATTGAGCTTGTTGAGCTAGCAGAAGCACATCTAGTGAAACCAATTTTCTTTTATGATTAACCTCAACAAGGTTGAAAAGTGGGTGTACTCGAACTCCACCTTCATTATTGAACCAGTCACATTTGTAAATTATGACTGTATTTCCCTCTCCAAAATATTCCAGCTCCAATATTTCTAAAAGTATCCCATAATAATCATGGTCATAGTCATAGTAACTACTTCGCAAGACGCATACTCCACTATTCATAGTGCTTTTGTATCGATCATCCTCTGAATTGTGAAACTTGAACTCATTGATATAATATCCTTTGAAATATCTTACAGTTCGAGACGGACCCCAAGCCAATTGCTTTATACGAGGATCAACTGTATTTTTCATCATTTAATGCCTAAGATATAAAATCAAGCAAATAAGTATGTCATTCTGTAGGTGCCTTAAGGAATAATGCCAAATTGGTTGCAAATATTTATATATTGCCCCAACCAGTCAAAAAAACTTGATGTTCGCAAGACATCAAGTTGTGCTTCTAATGCTTCCAAGTAAAGGCTTCTCATTTGGCTGTCAAATTCTCTGCAACATAGAAAGTAATTGTACAATTTTCTCGTTAAAGATGTCTAAATTCTAATGTTATGCATATGGTTAAATTTTCAATACTTACGTTACATATTCTGTGACTTCTCCACAATTTAATAGTACATAAACAGAAGCAGCTTTGTACTCCTCGTCATTCAAGTCTCTATAGTTTGAAAGTTGGCTACCAAGTTGCCGACTTGAGTGTGCAAAGATCGATAAATGGCCCAA
>CAVNYN010274823.1:0-30583 GCA_963692815.1 Nyctanthes arbor-tristis
CGTACGTAATATACGGCTCACCCTTCCGGCCCAATCCTCTAATAGCTCCTGGCTCCGCTATTGTTTGTTACATTGACTTCGCTCATCTATTACTGCCCAGTGGAGGGCAATGGAGACACGATGTGGTCACATGTATCGAGATTTTCAGCTTCAATATTGATGAGAGTGTTATCTTCCCTTTTTCTGTGTTGATAATTAGGTCATTTTTCAAAATATTGATCAAAATAGAAAATTAAGAAAATGATTAATTTATTTCTTGATTCCATCTTTCCTTTTTCCTCATTGAAATAAAGTAATGGATGATTTGGAATGAATTCATAAGAATTATTATGTAAAAAAGGAGACTGGACTTTGGTAGAAGAGTTCGGTTACCTGCTTGATTTCTTTCAAGAAAAAAAGTAAAAGAAAAAAAAAATCATTGAGTCACTATAAAAATATACGAGTTATCAGTGACTCAGTCACTCAGGAGAATTTAATGGATTTTATTAGTTAATTTTTTAACGGGATGCTGATGGGTTTTCAAGTTAAAAAATACAAATAAGTAAACGCTTCACGACATTTTTCTGATGAGATCCTTATGAATTTTTTAGAATTCATCGTTCACAAATAAATCCGGTTTCCGCACACCACATTTGCAATGGATTGGGTCCATTGGGACCCATTTTCTTGTTTTCGGGTTGAAGTTATGAGAAGTTATAAGTGGACGGCCCAATAACTGACCCCGAACGAAAACTGAAAAAGCGGGTTGAGTTGATTACACAATAGGGCCAGCCCAGTTAAAAACTAACTGGGTCAGGTCAAAATGATGTGGTAGCAGGATCATTATCACTCTACTATTCAACTTTTACATGATTTTATCCTTATTTTTTTAGGCTTACGGGCCCTCAACATTTTTATTTATTGTCGTATTATATTTCTAACATTACTTTTCACATCCAATCTTTAAACTTTACTGTTAATCCCATTAAAATTATTGTTATAACTTTAAATCTATAAGTGCAATTTTCACCCTAAAAGTTTCAACATTTCAATTTTTACACAATTTTATCTATATTTTTCAGCCACATGCTCCAACCTTTCATTTATTATCACGTTACATCTCCATAAATAATTTTTGTTCCTAACTTCTTAAATTATACTGTTAACCCCTATTAAAATTACCATTATACCATTGATTATCTAAATAGAAAAAAAATATGAAAAACTAAAGAACAATTAAAAAAAAAAAAAAAAGGAAATCCACACACCTTGTATTTAAAAAAGAAAAAAAAAAGAAAAAAAGAAATCCAGCCACATCATTCCCATCACATCCCAATTCCCAACCACATACAGCTAGAAAAGGTATCATAACTGGCCACCAAAATGATCACTTTTTTCGGTTACTATTTAAAAATTCTTTTTATTTATCAACCAATTTAAATTTCAAATTTTGGTTACATATCATTAAACCACTTATTCAATGTGATATAAGTTTTCACACATGGCACGATTATATTACGTCACTTATATAAAATTTGAACTAGATTTTTCACTCATGCGTTACACGAGCAGAGCACGTTTATATCAAAATTGACGTGTGAGTGTGGATATCATGTCATAAATAAAGTACAATATATCAGTTACATTTTATAAAATTACAAATTGATAAGCAAATTACAAATCACCATAGGATCAATATTTGTAGTAAAATACATGATTCTATAATTTTGGGTTCCTCCCAACACATCATACAAGTTCACACACTTAACCTATATAAAGTTGTAAAATTAACAGTCAAATAATCAAGATCGCAATCAACTAATATAACTATGGGTCTAACATATCACTCGTGCATTGTACGGGAAGATTAATTCAAATAAAAATCAATAATAATGAATAATAAAATATTGAATAGATACGTGTCATTAAATTTGCATAACAAAATCAATAAATATACATTTTTGATTTAGTATTTAACACGTTAAATTAATATTTTATTAATAATATATTAATAATATACATAGGTTTGCACGGGAATGATAGAGATTTTACACACTATAATTTATTCATTTCGTAACTATGAGCCAAAAACAAAGTGTAATTTTTGTAGGAATTCTTGAGTGTAGAGAACATAAACTTGAAGATAGCAATACAAAATTATGTTGTTCTTCTCAATTATGTTAATCAATATTAGAGGAAGTTAATTAATATTTAAATAAAATAGAAAGAAAAATATTCACATTCATGTTTATTCGGGAATTCAACCAGATTGGAAAACGCATTTTGTCAATTCTACCTTTAATATGAAATTATAACATTAATTAAATTGATTCTTTATTTTTTCCATAAATCTAATTTCGTAGGTTTATGAATTTAGAGACGCTGCAGACAAAATGACTTAAGACGATGTAAAAAAACTGACTTATTAATTAGGGTAATAGTTGGTGACAATTTATTTTTGTACAGAGTAGAAGAATTTTTTTCCGATTCTTATAGCTTTTTATTATAAAAATTAAAATAGATTGATTAGAGTTTTTTTTGGTGCACGTGAGAGAAGAAGATAGGAGGGAAAAAACATTTATAATTGTTAAGAATGAGATGATTATTTGTGTTATTTTACTTTTGACCATTTTAGTATATTTGAAAAATTGGTGAAATTAATAAAAAAATAGTATTAATATAATTAGTCTTTAACTATATATATGATTAATAATAATTTATTTTATTGAAAACACGTGAGAATAATAATATATAAATAAAAATTATCAAAAATTAAAAGAGTTAGTATAATGGTTTAAAAGCATGTTACTCTTAACATTTAGGTCATAAGTTCGATCATTCACTATTATATTTGTAACAATTTTTTTATTAAAAGTGACAGCCGGTGCGGTATAGCATTATAAGCAACTAGATTTTTTTCACCCGGTGTAGTATGACATTATAAATAACTAGATTTTTTCACATGTACGTTGCACAGGTAAAATTATAGTGTATATTCATATCAAAATTGACGTGTGTGAGTTGACATCATGTCATAAAAAGTACAATATTTCAGTTGCATTATATAAAATTATGAATTGATATACTAATTACAAATCACCATTAGATATTTGTAGTAAAATGCCTGAGTTCATAATTCTGGTCTCCTCCAAATACGTCGTGCAAGGTCACACGTCCAACCTATATAAAGTTGTAATAATCAGCAGTTAAATAATTAGGGATGGTAATTTAACACATTGACCCCTAATAGGATCGACCCGCCGCACCTAATCAAGACAAAGAGGCAGTTATGAGGCAACATTGTTTGCCATGCTGTGAGGACTGAGGCGGATGCGGGTGAGGCTGGACCTATGCCCATAGACCCGCAACCCACCAATCATTTTCCTTTTTTATTTTTATTTTTAATAAATAAATTTAATTTGAAGAATATGTAGAAATTATTAGATATGACAATTTGACTCATCAACTCATAAATTCGTGGCAATTTATTTTTATTTTTTTATTATATTATTTTTTTGAGAAGGATTGTTCTATCGAATTGAAAGAATTATGTTATTATATTAGTTAATGTTGAGAACTTTAAAATTCCAAATAAAGGTTTTGTTTTATTTTCCGTTCATCAATTAATAATGCGTTGCACATAACATTAATTAAAAGGGAAAAAATTCATGAATCCTTTCGTAGGTCATGGTGGTGCTTCACCCACCCAATAACTCGGCCTGTCTAGACCCGCCATATGAATTCGTGGGTTTGGAGGGCCTGGGGGCGACTTCAAAACTCATAAAGCGGGTCCATGGTATGGCTAACTAGCCCCATTACTATCCCTACAAATAGTCATATCATAATCAACTATTACAGTTATGAGTTTAGATTATCACTCGTGCGTTGTATGAGAAGATTAACTTTCAAAAAATTCAATAATAATAAATTATAAAATATTAAACAGATATGTGTTATCAAATTTGCAAAACAAAAACAATAGATTTATAGTTTTAACTGAGTATTTGACATGTTAAATTAATGTTTTATTAATACTATATTAATTGTTACCTACTTATGTACTCGATTAATACTTTACTATAATTTACTTTTAAATCATTTAACTTATCGGAAGATTATTAGTTTACAATCTAATAATACATATCGGGCACGTAAATACACATATTTGCTCGATATTCGTTCAGATAAAAATTTCATACTCATAAAAAAATACTTTCCCAATTTACTCTTTTTATGAGTAAAATTCAAAATTAATAATTATAATTAAAATATTAAATATAGATAGATTTGCAATGAAATGTAAATTAAACTTTTTAATATAAAAAAAAGATCATACACATGGGGCATCATAAAAAGGAAAATGAGACCAGATAATCAGAACAGAGGAAGAAATTTTTTTTTGCAGTTCATTTTCTTTTTGTGGATTTCATGTCTCTTTGTTCACAAAGTTTTTGCTAAAATTCATTGTTATCTTCGTCAAATTAAAATAACGATCAATTAGTATTCAACCCGTATGTTGTACGGGGTGGTAAATTCCCGATATTTCATATAAAAAAATTCATTATGTAAATTGCAAAAAACAATGAATGGTCAACTCACAATAATAATAAAACCAAATGAAATAACAACATGAATTCAATAGATATTTTACATGTTTCACATTTATGGAGAAAAAAAGATTAAAAATAAATTATTTGCATACTCGACAACATAATCGTTACAACATAAATGATATAAAAATAAAGATTAAAAAAAAAGATTTTCAAATTAGATCATATATGTCAAGAGAATAAATTTTAGCTATATATTATTGTGACAGAATATCATTATGTATCTTTAGCTGTTGATGTGACGCAAATAAAGGATTTTTATAGCATAAAAAGGAGAATAAATCAGTTGATTTGCTCTAAGTTTTTATTTATACTGTAAATTATTTTGAAATAAGTTTTTAAGTTATTCTGAAATAAACTAGTGTTTTCACCCGTGCGTTACACGGGGATGTCCTAACTAAATTATATAAACAATGCAATTGGTTTAAGAACAATTTATATGAAAAATGGTTAAATTATCGAATCTATTATCGGGACATTTTCATAGATTATTAAAAAAAAAAAGAAGTCATGTTATATTATAGTCTAGTATACAACACATTATGTCTAATATTAGAGAAAAATCAAAGAAATAACGACGTCAAAACTGTAAGATATCAAAATACCAAAAAACTCTAATTATTTAACATTGATAATAGAAATGTACACAATATGTAAAATATTGGTAGTTATAAATCTTGGGGAAATAAACGGGAAGCTGTATTGCAACCTGCACAAAGCAAAGAAAATAGAATTTATTTTGGTGAATATTATGAACATAGCTTTAAAAATGTGACAATGTTGAAATTCATACTCGCCTATAAATGATCCTGTGAAAAGCCCCTACAAATTGTTGACCTCTTTGTACACAACGTTCACAGTAGATCTACTGGGTTGACCATTGTCACCACATATCATGAATTTCAACCCATTTCTATTTGTGGCTCTGGATATTGCTACATATAATTTCCCATGGGTGAATACTGGACGATGTAAGAAAATACCAACATGCTCGAGGGATTGATCATAACTCTTATTAATAGTCATCGCATAACAAATCATTAGTAGAAACTGCCTCAGCTGAAGGGTGAATGGCAGCCTAGCGTCAGATGGAATGAGGCTGAGCCTGGGAATAAGAAATTTCTGGCCGGCATTTACTCCTAACAACATCTAGGCCTTAACAATGTGATCTCCAAGCCTAGTGAATAAAAGCCTTGTACCGTTACACATGCCAGATGAATGGTCTATATTCCTCATAAGTATGACAGATACGCCTACCTTTAGCTTCATCTCATGGGCAAGAACTCTAGAACAACTAATGCTATTAAGAAACTAAGGTGCATGAATTTCTTGAAGCAGATCATTGTCAGAATCAGAAGTAGATGATGAATCAAAACTTAAATATGTCTTTACTTCAGACGTGTTCTGGCTCACCATATAATCATTAACCTTGTCCACTTCATCGATAGTAGGTGCAAGAATGGTTCATGAATTTAGGTAAGAGATTGAGTTGCTCTGCGTCAAAAAATCAAGGTAGGTGCTTTTAACAATGGACTCCACTAGATCGAACATGATAGATACCAACATATCATCTGGTATATCAATATTTGACTCCCCGTCATCACTCTCGCCTAAAATAGCATCCCCAACCTGTAAAATCCAGTCTGAGAAACTTTGGAGAGTTGTCGAAGTGGAATCACCTTCAAAATTTCTAAGTCTCATATTCTTTGTCAGCCTCAATACCTTACAGTGTTGACACAAGAAAGAAAAGTTCTAAAAAGAGTTCAAAATTAACTTTAAAAACCAGCATATATAAAGACAGCTAAAGTAGGACATTAAACGGTTACAACTCAACATACTCCAAAAATTATAGATACCTGCAGTTGAACATCCTGCGCATTCAACTGCTTCCCTTTTAAATATTAATTAAAAATAAAATAAAGTAAATAATGGTATGAAACTATTTTTTTAAGACAGTATATTAAAAAAGTAAACTATGAAAAAACAGTGTACATGAGAGTTAACATACCATCATATATTATATCACTGTCTTCATTTCCAGATAAATCATCAAGTATTTCCTCGAATTGAACACCTATAAATATTTTTAGGCACAAACACATTAAATTAGGAAAAATTGGCAACCATGTCGGTCCACAAATATTATATCTATGATAACGTAATCGAAATAAATATGCGCCTTATTCTCATTGTTTGCGTCAGTAATATTATTTGTCATAGGCGCACTGCTGGGGCCAGGAATAGCTAATAAATTGCTAGGCCGAAGAATATCTGTTAAGTTATCAGGCATAGTTGACATCCGTACCAGATGACCACTATCTTTCTCCATAGTTATATGAGCATTATAATCAGACGTATTCCTTGAAATATGCCTTTCAATGTTGTCAGGTATTGGGAATGTTCTAGAGTTTATAACTGTAAAGAGTGACAAGGAAATTTGAATATGAAAATAATTAAGAATATTAATAATAATAGTTAAAAAAAGGAAAAGGGTTATTGGCTTAGGAGTACCGTTGGTGACATCAGTAGATAGGCTTCGACGCTGATTCATCAACGGTCGATCATTTAATGTTCTAGTTGTCAAATTCAAAGAATTAATTGAAGGTTCATAAATCCGGGCTCCCTTGGTATCGAAAACACAGTTACAGTCAATCCTCAATTGACTCCTATCCTCATCCAATTGTCATGTTCTTCCACCAGATATGATTGTTGACTTGGTCAATTTCCTCATTGTATGCTTCGATTGTTGAAAATTAAGTATTCATTTTGAGTATTAAAAAAAAACGTTAGTTCAATATTGCAAATGCACATTTAATTTGCTAAAAATACCTGTACGGTAAACATGCAATAACTATTTCATGCTAAATCATTTACCTGTCACATAATTTTTACCGCTCACAATAAATCAAGAATGGCACAAATCTAAATGATCGTGATAGAACGTATTCATATGTGCATTAACAGGAACACACATCTACGTGTATATATAATTATATATGATAACATATTAATTAACAGTAATACATTAGCAATTATAAAAAGCAAAGGCAAATCTTACGCCAACTTTATATATAATAATTGTTCAAAAATAAAAAATTGGGTTTGTTAGCATCAGTAGAAGTGTGCATCGATGTTTCATCCATTTACCATAGTTGTGTCGGCAAATTCCGAAAAATGTAGCTAATAATCTTAATTACAATAATAATTATAAAAATAATAATAATAATCAAATATTAGAACAATAATCATGCTTTTATAGTAGGCCATATATTGCATAAATGTACAGAATCAATATTGTACATTGGAAAGGTTAGTCCTCATATATTGACTATCGAAACATTTGACGTGTTATTTAAATTTGTAGTTGATAACACTCCTAATTCTAAGACTACTGTGTTAGTGTATGCCATGCCAATTAAAAGGATATCCTGACCATTGGTTGTCAGGCAATAGGAGAAAGATTTTTCGACGACATGGGAATAATGGTTCTTGTCTAACGTATAGGGAAATATTATCAAAGTTAGTCGATCTTTATATACTCCTTCTAATTGGTGTTGTTTATTCATGTACTTAGAAAAAAAGTTCATATTAAAGCAATGAAATCAGTACTGGAAAAAATAATATGCTATATAATGAGCATGTAGTTCGGTTTTATTCAAACAACTTACAAGCAATTATATCGTAACTTCGGCGGAGATTGCTGGGCGAAATCGATTGAAGCTGTAGGGAACTTAGTCGGCCTAGTGTCTGCACGGTTGCTATCGTCGAATATTTCTGCCTTCTGTTCCAGACGCACCAGTGTTTGTATAGAAAGAAAACAGTACCAAAATCCGTGCAGTGCTCCCTGTGTCTTGGCCGCGAATAACAAAATGCGAGGTTGAGGGAAGAATTGTTAAACAAAATGGCTCAAGTCTTAATGGCTAGGAATGAAATTAGTTCATAAATATTGCTTATAACAAAAAATGGTAAATTGAAATTGATTGATAAGCATAGAAATTAACCGAAATAAATACCTAATCAAATGGGAAAGGATCAATATCACGGATTGAAGCATATCCCTTTGATTAAGATATTTGTAGATGCCTAATTTATTTGACTAATTAAGTTTTCTTTATTTAGTGATAATGGAGGCGGAATTTCTGCATAGTCAATTTCCAAAGAAACCCAATTGTTCCATCGAAAACCCTAGCCCACGACATCTCCAATTGCACGATCCAATCGAGAAATATCAAACAATAACAGCAATATCCGGTACCGATATCCATTGTATTTACAAAATGATAAGACATACACAATTGAAACACATAAAAATCGAAAATATGCAGACTGTATTTGAGAGAAACGGTGACGCGGAAGAATCCCAAGTCGCATAACCCAGGAGCAATATACTGTAAATCAAAGCAGTGTATTGGGCAAATAATATTAATATAGGTAATCACTTGAAACGAATGAAATATCATTATCAAGATTGAAAACAAAAGGATGGAATTTTGGTGAAAACGTAAGTATTCAGTGTGAAACGAAAGGAAAGGGAAAATGGAATAAAATAGAAAGTAAAATTAATGCCCATGATTAAGTGAAAATAACCAATGGCTAAGATGAGTTTAACTATTTTAGAAAGAGAGTTTAGGCGGGAAAACAAAAAAAACAATCGCGTCGCTTTTAAGTATATATAGATATAGAGATAGATTTTGGTTTCCATACTATCAAGGACTCTGAGAAGGAAATTTTGAAAATCAAAGAAACATAAATAATAAATAAATAAGTAGAGATAATGTCAGACAATTAGTTTATAATGCCTGATAACTGCAAAAGCAGGAAAGATTTTTTAATTGTGCCAAACGAATTACAATTATGCATAACAACCGTGGTATTATATTTCCATTTATACTATTAAGTTATTTTGAAGTAGGTTTCCAAGTCATTCTGAAATAAGTCTAATCTAATTGAAAACTCTTGTATTATATATTATATATGATATGATGATATGATATGATTGTGCCAGATAGAACTTTAAACGGGAAATATTTTATAATTGCGTCAGATGAAATTGCAATTGTACCAGACAAACTCTCATTTAATATATATATATATATATATAGATTTTAAATCTATTTATAAACAAATCCATTTTTAAATTGTTACCAAATGTAAATGTCTTTTATGTTGGCTAAAAAATTGGGAAGAGGGGGTTTTTTTTCGAAAGTAGTAGTAGAACCGGTCCGGCTATAGAAAGCCCCCTGATTCCCCAATAACAGGGGGCCATGTGACACTTTTCCACTCTACAAGAGAGATGTTAGCTCTCCTTAGAAATTTTCGTAGTAGAATGGGAGCATTTTTCTTGCAACTTCTAGAAACTCTTCTCTTATAAATGGATCAGGATTGATCTGTGCCATTGCGCAACTTTTTTGACGCCCTGCAATCCGTCCTACAATTTACAATTGGCGGATTGGAGGTATATCAAGGTGAGGATTGGAGGTATATCAAAGTGATGATTAGAATTAGGGTATTAGGATTTGGTTCCATTATTGTAAACTGAAAAAAAAAAAAAAAAAAGTTTTTTCCTAAGGACATATCCACCTCAGTCTATTCCCAACACGTGATCCTTGGCGGATCGAAAAATCTGATATCTATCTAAGTATCTAACACATTTGTAGATTGTCAACATTTTTTCCATTCAAATAGGGAATTCATTAGGTTTGGTGTGAACTGATTTTTATTTTCTTGTTGAAATAATTAATCTAAGGATATAAGGGAAATTCAAATGTTGGTGATGGAAAGTTTTAGCGAAGATATAACGCGATAATAAATAAAAAGTTGGGGGGCTTGTAGGTTGAAAAAAGATATAGACAAAATTATGTAAAAGTTGAAATGTTAGAACTTATAGTGAAAAATACCCTTTAAAGAATCAATAGTATAATTGTAATTTTAATCGGGGTTAACCGTGAAAATTTTAAAGTTCGGGGAGGAAAAATAAGGTTGGGGAGGTAATGCGACAATAAATGAATGGTTTAGGGCCCGTAAGCCGAAAGTAGATTTGGATAAAAATGTGTAAAAATTGAAAATTTTGGATCTAAATTGAAAATGACCCTTAATTTCAACAATGGCCCCTGAACTTTGTACTTGATATCATATTGATACTAAAGTTTAATTTATTTTAGACCAATCAATAGAAAATTCATCAAATGTTTTCAGAAAAATAGAAAATTTATCAAACATATTTCAATTAGATAACTAATTTAGTTGGGATTAAAGGATTAGCCTACGTAGTTAAGGACCTAAACCTTTTCTGGATTACCCACAATTCCCCCTCCCCACATCCCCTTGGTACCCTAAAAAAAAAAAAAAGATCACTAATTTAGTTACGGTTTAACATCAAAATCCTATATCTCCAATACTAATATTAATGTTAAATGTGAAAACAATCCTGATACCATAGGAGGTCCAAGATAGGGTGTTTAGATCAATTAAGAATCCACGGGTCATTCTAATTTTAATTTTAATAATAAAAACGGGCATAGTGTCGTGACTATTGGCAAAATTAACCCTCACTTTGTATTGCAGCCCAAGAAACCATTTTCACTTCTCTTCTGATCATCAATATATAAACATATTCTGAGCGTTATTTCTTCACCTTCACAATTTTTCCGCTATAATTCTACTAAGAAAAAGGTAAAAGTCGGGGGTTTTTCGATAATCTTGAACGAAATAAATTTAAAGTTGTTGATCGAAATGTGATTAGTAGATTAGGGTTTATGCTCCTTTTCTCTTTTGTTATATTACTCAATTGTTATTATGTAATTTAGCCACTGACTTTAATGGAATAGGTCTTTTTCTTATGATAGGCTAAAGAATTATTGTGGATTTTCTCATTTTCCGCCGGAAAAATATGTTTGTTTGCAAGTGCTAATCAACTTGTTCATTGATTTAGAGGAAAATGATGAAGATTGATTTTAGTGGGCTCGATGCCACAGCCCCCCTTCGTGGCAACAAGGATGAGTTCTGCTGTGAGATTCCGGCTGTACAGAAGTTTGAACTACCTACTGTTGCCGATGTGATTATTTGTTCTTTTTCTGTCTTTTTCAAGTATATAAACTTCGTGGTGTTGTCTGGTCATTGATTTTTTCCCCTTGTTCTGTTCTGTTCTGTTCTTGCGCCTCATTAGTTTGATGGGTTCGAGAAAGAGGCAGTGCAGATGGTGAAGCCAGCCAAGGGAACCACAACTCTTGCCTTTATATTCAAGGAAGGTGTCATGGTGGCTGCTGATTCCCGGGCTAGCATGGGAGGATATATATGTGAGCTATATTTTCTGATTATTTTATTGTTCGTAGTAATTTGGACATTGATGATGCATATGTAATATAATTGCAAGAGTTCAACTTGTGGGTAAACATTTTCTAGCTTATTAGCATGGAACAGGTGAATTGTGTACTATTTGTGAGAGGCTACAGCTAGTGGGTGAAATTCCTTTCAGGTAGGCTATGCTTGGAGACATACGAACTAACAAATGTAACAAATCTAAACAACTTTTATGATGTAATCACTAAACATTAAGGACAAAATGGTGTAATCTTGAGAATTAGCTATTTTGCTAGCATTCTATTTTCGTGAGCTTTTTTGTTCGTTTGATTCTTCATTCTGGTATATTGCATATATCTTTCTTGTTTTCTTTAATTGCAAACTTGCGATGATGTTACAAATATAGGTACTGTTATTGTTAAGCATAGCTGCTAGCTGCTTGTGCGCGCTGCATTTAGTTCCACGCATGTGGAAATGACTGATCTGCTGTTTATTTTCCATTATATTTTGATAAAGAAGCGGTACAGATTTTGTGAGCCCCACAGAATGTGTTGATAATAAGTGAATAGTAGCTAAAGGTGGCCACAGTTAAAAGTATGGTTTAAAAAATTGATTCAACTTATGATTTTTTGGCTAATGATAACTGAATTATAATAGGCAACAGAAAATCCATTGTCTTGAATATTAAAATGTTGACACTGTTAGTTAGCCTGTAGTGTAAATTAGGAGTTCATACCTTCAGCCATTGTAATGCAACTAAACTTCCATGAATGGAACACTCCAGGTACTAGGAATTCCTTTAGAATCTTTGTTGGCTAATTGATATATTTTGTGCACATGCAAGATGAGCGTTTTTGGATTTAAGGAAATAGATTTTATGATTAAATGAAGGTTTTGCATAAAATACGATGGAGAAGAGAAAATCCTATTTTCCTGAACCTAGAACGGTAACTTCTTTCACGCTTTTCTCTCTAAGAGTGAGCTGTAACTTGACATGCTTATTCTGTTGCATTTAAATAGAATTAACCAGTAGTGCTATTTTTATTGCTTGGCCTATTGTGGTTGTATATACTGATTTCTAATTCTATTCTTGGAATATTTTTACTTATACTCTGGAATAGTTTTGCTTATACATTGTGCTTGTTTTATTCTCATTATGAAAATCAAATTATAATGAGTTGAAACACGTGGTGGTAGTTGAATAGTTGTTAAATCAGTTGTCAAATCAGTGATAGGTGAAATTATAATGTGAGAGGATAATGAGAATCAAACAAGCACTATATCACGGATCAGAAAATAAGTACCCTTTTCCTTGATGTAAAGAATGAGGTAAACAAGATATCAGATTCAAATCTCAGCCATTTTGGCGTTGTTTGTTCTTTTCATAATACAGTGTCATGCTCTATCTTAGAAGTCATTTGCATATTAATGGTATTCGTTTTTCCTTTTATTTATTCTGGATTTCTGAGCTGTGAGGCCTTTTCCTTATTTGTTATAATTGGGATTTGGCAGCATCCCAATCTGTCAAGAAAATCATTGAAATCAATCCTTACATGCTTGGCACAATGGCTGGAGGAGCAGCTGACTGCCAGTTCTGGCACAGAAATCTGGGAGTAAAGGTGTTTCAATTGCTTTATTGTCTCTTATATTCATTTAATTTGTTTATCAGAACTATGATTCAACCAGAAGTTGCATGATTGGGTCACTGTTCTAGTTGGCTTAATGGATTATATGTTCGCATTTGAAGATCAAAATCCATTTTTACCTCTGACAAGTAGGATTTCTTTATCATTTAAATAATAGTGAATTTAGAGGTATTCATGGAATGTAAACATTATCTTTTTTCTTTATTAAATTAATAAATTCATAATGCATCTTTAGCTATCAAAAGGTGAACATGGAAGAAGGGAAATGAAAACAAGGGTGGATATTTTGATTTAGGGTCTATTTGGCGATCAACATGGAAGAAGGGAAATGAAGACAAAGGCGGATACTTTGATTTAGGGTCTATTTGGCTACCATTTAGAATTGATTTTAATTATAAATAAAGGGTAAATTGCAGCAAAGGTCCCCGACCTTTGTATTCATTTGTACTTTCATCCCCAACCTTTAAATTTGGACCGACAAGTTCCCACCCTTTGCATTCATTTGTACTTCTATTCAGATGCTTGTATTTAATTATTAAAATTTTAGGGATCGTTTGAGAACCATTTAAATGGAGTCATATTATAATTGAAATTAAATTTGAAATTCATGTCACATAAGAGCAAGCTTAATGTTGGGGGAAACATGCCAAGAGGAAAAAAGCTAAAGGCAAAAAATCCCTGGGAGAAAAGCTATTTTGAAATAATGTATAGAGAGAAAATCTAGTGATTATAGTGTTAGATGATTTTGTTTATTTTTCAAAACTTTTTTACAAATTATTTTGTCATTGCTTTTTTTAATCATACAATTGATATTCAATTTTTTACAAAATATTTTTTTTTAAATTTATTATATATATTTTTGAAGGAAGAAAGTGGGCCCCACAATGAATTTTTTCCTCCATTCTCCTATACATTAATTGGTTTTTTTTTTTTGGCGGGGGGGACCCATATTTTGGGTTTTTCCCCCACATTAATCTTGCTCTAAGAGTATGGAGAAGTGACGTGTGTATAATGACAAAACGACAAAACAGTCATATGAAATCTAATTTGAAATTTTATCATTATGCACATATGTTACTTTTCTGAACTCTCACGTGACATGAATTTGAAATCTAATTTCAATTGTAATAGTATTTCATTTAAATGATTACCAACGGAACTTAACATTTTAGGACCCGTTTGGTTAGATTTATAAAATCAATTTATAAAGGGAAAGTATAATGAGTGGAAATGGGTGGTGGAGATTTAATTGAAGTTTGAAATGTATGGTGATTGTTGAGTAGTTGTCAAATCATGGTAGGTGAATTTATAAATTACAAAAATAAAATGTACCAAACAAGTGATTAATGATTAATTATAAGCGTTTAGATGAAAGTGCAAATGAATGCAAAGGTGCAAATGAAAGTGCAAATGAATGCAAAGTCCTTTGCTGCAATTTGCTCGTAGAGTAATGATTTAACGTATATTTGTCGAACACTACACTTAACACCTCATAAGCCCATCACACGAAGTAACAATTTTTGACATTTCAACAAAATTTAACCAATCAAATCATGGCACATAGCAAAAATTCAAATAATAAATGTTGATTAGACTGAGGACATTTATTATTGTCTGCCAAATGGAGCCATACTGTCCAAATGTACATTGGTTTGCAGCGTCATTTTGTTACTGATATAGTATCTAAGGTGGTACAAGAGTTCATGACTATATAATTTCTGCTACAATATCACTTTTGAATGTACATGGATGATTTGTGATTATATATATGCTGCTATAGTATCACTAATGAATCTATCACCATGCTTCCAGTGCCGTTTACATGAATTGGCAAATAAGAGAAGGATTTCCGTGACTGGAGCTTCAAAGTTGCTGGCAAACATCCTGTATTCTTATCGAGGAATGGGTTTGTCTGTGGGAACTATGATAGCTGGGTGGGATGAAACGGTAAAAGGGAGATATTTAGTTTGCCATTTCCTATCACTATTTGGTTTGAAATTACATGTTTGCTTTGCTTATTTGGTGTAGGGTCCTGGCCTGTATTATGTGGACAGTGAAGGAGGTCGGCTTAAAGGAACTAGATTCTCTGTTGGCTCTGGTTCACCATATGCTTATGGTGTTTTGGACAGTGGGTACGTCTTTCGCCTTCCTGCTTTTTCCTCAGTGTTCTCCAAATTACTTTTCTTTCTCATGTCTCCTTTTGTTTTTGGGGTGGGTTTTTTTTTGTGTGTGTGATGGCTGGTGTTTGGGGGTTGGGATTGGGGTTGGGGAGGGCTCTATCCAGTTGATAGTATCTTCATTTCCATGGGAAATGATAATTTCAAAACATTTTATCTGCATCTGTTCTTAAAATTTCCTCACGTTCGTCACTGAATCACCAAGTCATTTTTCCAAAAGTGCTGACTCATAGAATTTTACTACACAATGTGGCTTGTAAAAAATACCTGCTCTGAAGTCTAGTGGTGTTGCTGGAAAACCAGTGGTGGATTAAATTATTGCACGTGTCACACATCTACGTTTTTCCTTGGATGGTGAATGGCACAGTACAAACTTGTTGCCTTGGCCATCGCTAGCAACCTCGATAAATCTCTTGGGGTTAAATTGCATATTAGCCTTTCAACATATCTTATTCTATTTCTACACATTGCTTTTTTGGTAACCAAATGGTTGTTAAGATTGTGTTGTCCTGGAGAACCATGATAGTGCTATGTATTCTGATAATGCTTGTAATCTTCTAAATTCTTTAGATACAGTTTTAATATGTCTGTTGAAGAAGGTGCGGAATTGGCTAGACGGGCAATTTATCATGCTACATTCCGTGATGGAGCAAGTGGTGGTGTTGCCAGCGGTAATGCACTTTGACCCCAACCCAGGTTCCTGTGCTCTCCCTCCCTCTTATGTGTGTTGTCACTAAATCATTAAATGTGCTTGAATTTTTCAGTATATCACGTTGGACCAAATGGATGGAAAAAGCTATCAGGCGATGATGTTGGAGAACTTCACTACATGTACTATCCTGTGGAGCCTGAAGTTGTGGAACAGGAGATGACTGAAGTCCCCGGGGCCTGAGAGAGATGCAGCAAGTAGGATATTAGGCATCAGCTGGTTCTGTACTACATGCGATATGGTTTAATCTTCTCAAGCTCCAAAAGTGCAAACAGGACGGTTGACAAAATTCAAACTTCTTTTTTGTTTCCTCAGTATTAATCGAGTACAATATAAACAAGACTGGTTTTATACCTGCAGTAGTTTGTGACCTAATGGAAGTTTGTATTGACCAGTTGGCCTCATACATTACCACACCGTCTCGTTTTAGTATCTAGCAGTTTGTTGAGCTTCATATTACTAGTGATAAGCACATGCTTTGCACGTTTATGCAAATAAATAATAAATGGAAAGCGTAAAAATTTTCATATTTTTGGTTTGGAATTATGATCCAATATTTAGGTTGTGCCTTGAATTTTTATGCAAAACTATGAAATTAATTGAGATTTGAATTTTGTTACATGTACAAATTTTTTTACACAAATGTGACAAGATCTTTTTCTTTCACAAATCACGTCACTTTTTAAATATATAACTATCACAAAGCCACATAGCTTTGTAAAAAGAATTTTGTACAAGTAGCTTAATTCTTGAGATTTTAGTATAAGCTGATGGCATCGAGAGAAACTCGGTTTAGTCTCATATATGCAATAGTCTCCTTTTCAAAAGTTTTATTAAATAAATTTTCACCCATATGGCATGCATAGATATGTTTGGATTTGAATTTTTTTACACTTTCCATGCAATATAGTCAGAAAAATTTTTATTATGGAAATTTTTCCATAATAAAATTTTATTACGGAAATAATAAATTTTTTATCAAAATTTTTGCTCACCGCCAGATTTCATGTCAAAGAAATAGTAGATCTAGGCTTAAAAAGAAAAATAAAATTTACTTTTTGAATCATCAATCTACTATTTTGGACAATTTTAGACCAAATGGGCTATTATCTTTACTACTACTAGTAATTACACACTTTCTATGGTGGCCAATGAATAATGTGACTCCCTTCTACTACTAGCAATTATGTATATGTTGAAAAATTTTATTTGGCCCACGCATGCATATTATATATGCGCGTAATACGTGACACGCATCTAGCCTATAAATATGGGATGCTTGTAGTTTAGATGTTTGATACATGTACACTTATTCATAATAACATTCCGATCTATGCGTATAGGTAAAATAAAATTACTCGTTGCTCCCTTCCATTTGAGTATTCCAAAATCAATTGTATATAAAATATTCAACAGTAAATACGATTCTCAATAATCAGCACGTCCAAATATGATTAAGACAAAATAATTATTACTTGACGTTGGGTCCCAATGCCTTTTTGTGAATTTAACCACTAAGAAGCCGAAAAGTTTTGTATTTTCTTAATTAATTGATAATATAGACCAGCAAATTTATTTTATCTACACGCATATATGTTATTATACATGCGTGTATATGTGTCAAACATCTAAACTACAAGCATCCCACACTTGTAGCTTAGATTTGCGCCGCGTATTGTATTGTATAGACGTAGACAGATATCATTGATAATGTTTATATAGGATTCTAATTGAAATTTTATTATTGCATATCTAAAGAACGCGTTATATTATTATTATTGTTATTATTATGTAACACAAGGTTGGATTTTATATGTGTTTGTACGTTCTATAAGACTCTTAACTATTACTTAAGATATCGATGATTATTAAGTTGGACGGTTATAGTTGGAAGAACTAAGCTTTAATATTTTTTTTATTATTGTGTGTATTTTTTTAAAATTTTCCTCATGGAGAATGAGTAAATAAAAATGTCACGCACTTTTTCAAAATATTAATGTTAAAATTCTTGTCTCTTAATGAGTTTGGTTATAAACTATGTCTTCATATTGTTATTTTTATCAATGGGAAGCAACTAGCAAGTAATATGCTTTTTTGATGTACCATATATTCTTCCTTTTTTAATCCATGAACGTTGATAAATGTGTAATAAATTGTTCATAATGATATTTACTTAAATTTTTTTTATTTAATGTGTAATAACTCTTAATGATATTCTTTGAAAATCAACTACATAAATGGTGTCACGTCATTTTGTATATACAATTTTTACCCGTTTAGGTTTTGTAATTGTATATATATGATAATATAATGATCTGAGTCAATAATAATTCAACATGGCCAATGCAGCCCCCTTCTCATCAGATTGAAAAAAACAGTGGTCAGCAACAAAAAGTTTGAGGATGAAATTGTTGTGAACCTGAAAGTTCCGGCCCTTGGGAAAGGCGGCTGTGCGTTTTTCTCCATATATCGCAGGCAAAATCGAAAATATAGAACACGGTAAAAAAGAGGGAAAATTTGGGGAAAGTTTCGAGTACCTCTTTATGCTATCTCGTTGTGCATTGATTTTTTTTTTTTTTAAAATCTGTTCTTTGTTACCGATTTGGGGAAATTTTCCATCCAACTCAAACGTTATGGGTGAATAGGCGGCACCAATCAGTGAGGCTCAGTTAACCTTTAATCCTAAGGATCTATAAAGGAAAAAATTCTCGGGAAATCCCGGCAGGAACACTGCACAACTCCAGGAGGGCAGAAGTTTATTTTTGTAATGTTCCATCTCTTGCTCAAAATTTACGTTTTTTTATTGTTATTTTTGCTTTTATTTTTTGGTCCTTCCCAATTATCTGCTTTCCCGTTAATAGTTAGTTCAAGAATCGTAATTTCATGGACCAAGTTCTTGATATCTCCAACTTCTCATTATACGGGCAGCAAACACTATACGGCCAAATAGGTTATTGTGAGAATCGTCCTAGACAATGTTACCTGATGAAGAAAATAGTTTCCTGAATTAGTTTTCGGGTTAATTATCTTTAACAACTACATATCATCTTAGTTTCTGCTAGATTTTGATGAATGATTGTTCAATTGCAGGTTTAAGTATCTAAAGATAGCTGCTGGAAGGACAGTGATAAAGTGATATGGAGGTTGTTATTACATCTATGCTAGCAGAGTTTTATTTCCTTCTGTGATGTTTACAAATTTGATTGTTTGCTAGTTTGCTATTTTCCCTCCCGTCCGACATCGGTTTGTGTCTTCTTTTGGCAGTATTAAATCCCATCATTTTATCATGTTCAGGGAAAAGGAGGTGATAAATTTATTGACCCTAACAAAACAACAGAAATGTTAGAATCGGGGGAGACTGGTGGCGGAGGTTTGTTTGTACCTGGAAAGGATAGAGTGATGTTCAGACCTCCTGAGAGGAAATCACTTTTAGGTATGCTTTCTTACAACAATGTCTTCAAAAACTCTAGGTTTTATCTATATAAGTTATTAAGATTTCTGAAGCAGCATTCTCTATGTTGATTGTTGTGAGTGCAATCAAATTCACCAAGAACTTTGATTGTTGCCTAAAATTTTAGCTGAACCATGTGTACTTAGATTAGGTCCATGCTCCAACCTTGATAACATTTTTTGCTTTCACAAACTCTTTGTGTTGGTTATTGCTCAGTTATATCTTTGGTGCCAAGAGATGTTGCCTAAAAATCATACCTTCCTTCTTTTCTCCACTGAAATTTTACATCACATACATATCGTCTGCTTTTTTCCGTGTTACTCAGAAATTTTCTGTTTTATTATCTAGTTACGCGTGTTTGGTTTGGTGCAGGCCTTGATGTTCTTGCAAATACAAAACGTGGAGGATCTACAGCTGAGGGTTCATTCAAGGTTCCTAGAGAAAGAGTTGCATCTGTTGTTGCCTCTCTTGATGAAGAAGAGAAGTCTGCTTCTTCTGGACCTGATGAAGGAGGAAATGTTGTATCAAATGGTGCACGCAATGCCCCTAGGCGTTATCGGGAATCTGCATCAGCTCTTGAATCATCAGGTATCTTATTCTGTTTTATATTGTATGAATACCTTATGCAATTCGCAGTATATGCAGAGAACATATGCTTCTCTAGACTTATTCATTTTAGCTGAGCTGATTTTGATTCTTTCCTAATCTATTCTTACACCAAACTTATTTTGAACTACACATATATCGACATTGTAATAATCTTGCTTGTAAATTCATAATTTTCCTTACTTTTTGGCCACACATTCTTCCAAAATAATCACTTTTTCAAAATCAATTCTCCAAAAATAAAAATCGCACACCCTCTATTTTCACATTAATGTGTTTTACCATTCTGATTATAGTTCGCTTTCTAATGATTCATTTGATGCATTTGCAGAGAGTGCCATAACCGAAGAGAGTCAAATGAATTACACACTCCTGCAGCGCCATGCAGATAGACACATGGAGGTACGTCTTATTTCCTTCTGGGCTTTCTTGGTGTTTTCTTTCTTGTCATGACAAGTTATGCCCATGTGGAATGGTGACTACATGGTAGTTATGTGCATGCAGAACGGTAACTTTATGGCCTCATTTTTTTTCTTGTTTATGAATCGGCGGAACCCTATCAATTGTAATTTTCTGCAGTTCTTTTTTAGATAACTTTGAAATAAAAAGAGATTACATCTTAAATTTACTGTCTGAAGTCCCCTTGAATTGGAAACTAAGGGTCTGTTTGATTGCAAGCATGGAATTTGCATGGAAAGAAAACGAATTCTAAGCAATTGAATTCCCTAGAACTTATTTTGATGGGAAATGCCAATTACACATGTTTGATTGCGAGCATGGAATTTGCATTTTTTTATTAAAAAAACAGAGTCCATTATTTTAGGAAATGCGGATTCCCTGGAAAACCAAAAACCTAACCCCCTTCCCTGCTAAGGAAGATGTTTTCCTTTTTTCATGGAAAAACATGGTGACTGAAAATTGGAAAATATTTCCCACGGAAAAAAAGCCAATCAACCAACCGCAAAAGTGCGAATTTAGGTGAAAACTAACATTTTCCATGGAAAATTTATGCAATCAAACACACCCCAAGTGTCAAGCTTGTGGTTTAAAAAAAAAAAAAAAAAGAAAAAAAAAGGTTCAATGCTTTGATCATATGCTTGACTAATTCCTAAGATGTGCTTTTTCTGTATTAACTGTCAAAGTTTGCATGTAACTTTAGGTTCCAAGTTCTTCTAGTGGAAGCTCGAGATCAAGGAGTCCAAGTTTTGATAATGCTGACCATTATAGGAGTAGAAGCAAATACAGAGAAGACTACAGAAGTTCAGCGAACAGGAGTGGAAGTTACAGGGATGAGCGGACTCCTAGAGAATCATCACGTGGTTATGAAAAGGAGCGCAATAGGGACTACGAAAGAAAAAGGAGTAGATATGTTGGTTCTAGGAGCATGCCTGGTGTGTTTTCTTTTTGTCATTTACTTGTTTTAGTTGTATTTTGTTCCAATGGAAGTTCAATACAAAATGCCATAAATGATTTTTGCAATATTTATAATGTAAGTTAACTTTATGAGATAAGTTTAAAGTAACATGGAATTGTATTGCTGTCATGCCACTTTGTTTTTGTGTTATTGCGTAGAAGATGACTGGTTCTACTTTCCAGATTCTTGCTGATTTTTCTTTTTTTTTAAATGCATATTATAATACATCCAAATCGTGCATTCACCCCAGGTAGATCTGACTGGGATGATGGTCGATGGGAGTGGAAAGATACCCCACGGCGTGATGACCGCACTTCTGGCAGCAGACGTCATGAGCCTTCCCCTTCCCCTATGCTTGTTGGGGCCTCGCCTGATGCAAGACTTGTTTCACCATGGTTTGGAGGGGCCGGAGGGCGTACCCCCAATTCTGATGGTATGCAATCTGCTTCTGGGGAAGATCTCTTATCTTGCATCCTTTTGAATTTTTAATCATTTTTATGTGGCTGGTAACGTCTCTCTTGGCATACTTCTATACATAATTAACCAGAAAGTCGAATTTTTGCAGGAGCTACTGGATCTCCTTGGGATAGCATTGCTCCTTCCCCAACTCCAATTCGGGCATCTGGAACATCAGTTCGATCTTCAAATACCCGCCGTTATGGTAGGGAGTTAAATCATGCTAACTTCGCTGGGGATGAGTTGCCGTCATCTGAGGTATTTAGTTGAATCGCGCTATTTAGTCATACATATGAACAAAAGTTATGACGAAAGGGGGTTCAAATTACCTTATTACCCTTGCATAATTCAAAGGGTTCAAAGTCATTTTAGGCTAATAAGGTAATTTAAACCCCTTTTTGTCATAACTTTTGTTCAGCTGTATGTCCAAATACATTAATTCTATTTAGTTTCTCATTTATATTTTACCTTATTTTGAACATTTTATATGAAGTCTCTGTTTAAACTGAGAAGTGTTATACTCTCTATTTAAACCGAAATGCGGTATTCATTTCTGTATTTGGTATGGCTTTCTTCCATGTTATAGGATGGAGAAGATGGACCGCATTATATATCAAAAGATCGGAATCAAGATATTACTGAAAGTATGCGTTCGGAGATGGATTATAATTGTGATCGTGCTTGGTAATTTTGACACAAATATTCTTATGAGTTTGTATATTATATGGTACACAAACATGGATATGATAGTTAATACTGTAACGACTGCAAACAGATTGATATTGCATCAAACACGAGGGAAAATATGGTCATGTAAAACAATAAAAATAGAAACTGTTTCGCGAGTTGTGTTTTTTCCCCTTCATATGAGTTCCGTGTTTTACTATTAGTCAATCTGGATGGTTGGCTGCTCGAAATGTGTACACCAAAATTTTATGGAACAGCATTCTTTCTGTTCTTTTTCTTGTCCTTTATTTTTTCTTACAAGGGGGTTCGGGTGGGGGTCATCATACATTTGCATATGTGTAAAGACATATTTTTTGGTTTATTTCCAACTATACAAAGAAGTTCAAGAAGCTTCTTCATGAATATGGGCAAGATCAGTATTGTTTGGGTCATCTCCAATTCATATTTTTCTATTTCCAGTACTGAGTTCCAAAATATATGTTGCATATTTATATCATTCCAGTGAAATATAATTACTTGTCTATGCTGTTCATATATCTGAACTGTAATTTTTATTGTATAGGTATGATAGAGAAGAAGGTAGCACTTTTGATGCAGATAGCTCCTCATTATTCCTTGGGGATGAGGCTTCTTTTCAGAAGAAAGAGGCAGAGCTGGCCAAAAAATTGGTATGATATGAGGTTTACCTGCTTCGTTATTTTGAACAAGGGAACTTTTATGATCCGCTTCTTGTTGATCTTGTAATTTACAAAATCTGAAATAAAGAATTTTAGCACTTTGAAGGGCAGAGATAATCTTGTAGCACATGACATTTAACAATATTATTAGTAGCTCATGGTGTTCCATTATGTGCGTTTGATTTCGGGATAGCCTATATAAGCTATGTCTCCTGCATGTTGTAGTCTTAATCAGTGGTAGTACATGGCATTGATCTATATTCTGGTGTTTGTTTGAGATTCAAGAACATAAAATCCGCCTCTTCTGCAATTCGTGTCGGAGTTGCAATATCGGTTTTGCCAATTTTTGCTTGATATGGTACCTTAGTAATTCAGGTGACGGAATGGGCAGCCTGGTTTGTAGTTGAATTGATACTTGTTTGGAGGTCTAAGCCTTCTCCCTTCAATTAAAATGTGGATGCTATGCACAGTGCATACCTCTTAATGGTTAACTTTATTTTACTACCAACTTAAACATCTCCCAACCCAAGAAATAGAAGAGATTAAGTCTCCCATGTAAGTGACTTGAAGCCTTAGGTTTAGCAACATGTAAACTGTTTTTTTGGGAGAAGATTATTATGAACCCCCACCACACCCTCTCTTTTTCTAGTTTGGTCTTCAGAAGTTAGTCAACAGTCATAACTCCTTAAAAATCAATAATGCCATATTCTCCATATAATTTGTGCTATAAAAGGGTTTTAACAAATGTATAGATATACTCTGGAAGTATATATAGTAAATCAATGTTCATCAGATCTATAATGACAGTTTGTTTGGGGATTGTTCTTCTGAAATTGTTTTATTCAAATTCACTTTTAACCTCCACGTTCTCCCAACTCCCATCCCTGCCTGAAAAAGAAAAAAATAATAATAAAAATAAAATTTAAGGATCTAGGTAACTTTTACTGGATCAGTGATAACACATTCTTTAGAAACAGCTATTTTGCTTCAACAAAAAAACTCTCCCCTTTAAATATAAGGTTAGTTGGTAATAATGTTATGGTTGTGAGTGCTGCCTGGCTCTTTTGAGTGGTGATTATCATGCACATGAATTCATATTCCATATATTTTTTGCTTATGAAGGCAACAAGAGACTGCATCCGGGTATGTGGAGAACAGGCTTAAACAATAGTATACTCTATTATGCATTATGGTTTGATGATTACATTGTTTGAAGCCGCAGCCTTCAACTCTTATTGTTGATGTGTATGGGTAGAGAGATTTGGGAATTTGATGATCCGTTTGTAGGATGTTTTTGTCTTGTGATTATAAATATTCTGCGAGGCAGTGGCTCATAATGCTATCTTGATGGGGTGAAAGTGATATTTTAATTGATGAAACATCAAGCAAAATGTTGTTTACTTGTATTAATATAGAAATTGATTTTATTCCATTCACATACAATTCTTTTGTCCCTTTTGAGTTCTACAAGTTCCTTAGCACCTCTTTTTTGTACCATATTAATGTGATGCGTCAACCATCCATTGATTTATTTTATTTTCACCTTATTGCAGGTTCGGCGAGATGGAAGTAAGATGACTCTTGCTCAAAGTAAAAAATTATCACAGCTAACTGCTGATAATGCCCAGTGGGAGGACCGCCAACTTCTAAGATCTGGTGCTGTAAGAGGAACAGAGGTGCAGACAGAGTTTGACGATGAGGATGAGAGGAAGGCCATTCTTCTTGTTCATGGTAAGAAAGCTCTGTGTTCTGCATCTAATGTATGATAATATCATTTATGCCGAGAGGCAAAACTTCTTTTTTCTATTTATAGGTTCTTAAATTTTCTCTTAACAGACACAAAGCCGCCGTTTCTTGATGGGAGGATTGTTTTCACAAAGCAAGCTGAGCCAATTATGCCTCTAAAAGACCCTACGTCGGATATGGCTATAATATCACGCAAAGGGTCGACTCTTGTCCGACAGATTCATGAGAAGCAAAGTATGAACAAGTCACGGCAACGGTTTTGGGAGCTTGCTGGGTCCAAACTAGGCGATATCCTTGGTGTTGAGAAGACTGCAGAGCAGGTATAATTCCATAAAATCTTTGAAGTGTGTAACATTTTTTTGTTGGAAAGACATCTTATGTTTGCCATTGGTTGTGTTTGCCAGATTGATGCAGATACTGCTGTAGTAGGTGAACATGGTGAAGTTGATTTTAGGGAAGATGCCAAATTTTCACAGCATTTGAAGAGGGATGATGCAGTGAGTGATTTTGCAAAATCAAAAACGCTAGCACAACAACGACAGTATTTGCCCATTTTTTCTGTTCGAGAGGAGTTGCTGCAGGTTTTCTCTAAGCCCCATGAAAGGAACTTAAAATTCTCAAGTTTTGTGCTTTTTATTTTCTCAATTATCTCGTTGACCCTTTTTTTTTTGGGTTGAAGGTGATTCGTGAAAATCAGGTGGTGGTGGTGGTTGGAGAAACTGGTTCTGGGAAAACAACACAACTAACCCAGGTGGATTATACTTTTATGTGATTTATAAATCTTATCGTTCAAGATAAAATGCAAGTTGTCATAAAATTATTATTTGAGTTTACCATTTTTGCCTTCTCCCTTCCCTTAAATAAAATAATTCATTATTATAATTATTCAATTCCCAATGTGTCACTATTGGCAGTACTTACATGAGGATGGCTACACGACGAATGGCATTGTTGGTTGTACTCAACCTAGGCGTGTAGCAGCCATGAGTGTTGCTAAAAGAGTGAGTGAAGAAATGGAAACTGAACTTGGTGATAAAGTTGGATATGCAATTCGCTTCGAGGATGTGACGGGGGAAAACACAGTTATAAAGGTAGTGAAATGGCTGTTATACACGTTTGTAGACTTGGCTCTTGGCTTTCTCATAGTGTCTATAATTGGAAATGCATATGCACAGTTTTTATTTATATATCTATTTGTTCATTTATTTTTTTGCAGTACATGACTGATGGTGTGCTTCTTAGGGAGACGTTAAAAGATTCTGATCTTGAGAAATACCGGTATGAAATGTGTTGTTGGATATTGGAATCTAAAAATCATCATTAGGGTAATTTTACCTAGCATTTACCTTTTTTATTCTTTATCTTGTAGTATTATTGTAATGGATGAAGCGCACGAGAGATCACTAAGTACAGATGTGCTATTCGGGATCCTTAAGAAAGTTGTGGCCAGACGTCGTGATTTCAAGCTAATTGTAACTTCTGCGACTCTAAACGCCCAGAAATTCTCAAATTTTTTTGGGAGGTAATCATTTAATCTTAGACAGCTAGTCTAGGATTTTATTTTTTTATTTATAACACAACTTAAGAGGTGAATTTTTTAAGACAGTCCTCTTCTATTTGGTCTGTACCATTTCTAGAAAGTCTGGTTTGCATTTATATTTCTCGTTAAGACAGTAAAACTCCTTATCAGAATTGAATTTTTCTAGATGACTCGCAGTCATGGACGACAAAGTGAAAAATATCAAGATACTCTTTTCCCGACATTTTGAATATCGTCTGATGTCTAGAATTACCTTCACCTTTGTCGAGTCAGCTTCTTCCTTACCGGTTATTGCCCTGTGTCGTAGGCTCCCATTTCCTTTGCTACTGCACCCTCTCCTTCCTGCATTCTCCCATTACCCTGCTACTCAACAGCTCCCCAGTTAGTAGCTAGCAAGGGACTGCTTGGTAGGGGGTTAAGGAAGAAGATTAGAGGAAGTTTTGATGAAGGGGTGGTAGATAAGTAGAGGACTATTTAACTGAAAATTATGGATGTTATTTCATTTTTGTCACCTGCACGGTCCTCTTTAACCAATTTCCCCTCTACTGATTCTATGCAGTGTACCAATATTTCACATTCCAGGGAGAACTTTTCCTGTCAAAATCTTGTACAGCAAAACACCTTGTGAAGATTATGTGGAAGCTGCTGTAAAACAGGCAATGACAATCCATATTACAAGTGATCCGGGAGATATACTCATCTTCATGACTGGTCAAGATGAGATTGAGGCAACCTGTTATGCTCTTTCGGAACGTATGGAGAATCTTGAATCCTCCAACAAGCAAGTGCCTAAGCTATTAATTCTTCCCATTTACTCTCAGCTGCCTGCCGACTTGCAAGCGAAGATATTTCAGAAAGCTGAAGATGGAGCACGCAAGTGTATTGTTGCCACAAACATCGCTGAAACATCTTTGACTGTAGATGGAATCTTCTATGTCATTGACACGGGTTATGGTAAAATAAAGGTGTATAACCCTCGTATGGGTATGGATGCTCTCCAAGTGTTCCCTGTTAGTCGAGCAGCAGCTGATCAGCGGGCTGGACGTGCTGGAAGAACTGGGCCTGGAACTTGCTATCGACTATATACTGAGAGCGCATATCTAAATGAAATGCTGCCCAGTCCTGTGCCAGAGATTCAAAGAACCAACCTTGGCAATGTGGTTCTGTTGCTCAAGTCTTTAAAGATTGACAACTTGTTGGATTTCGATTTTATGGACCCCCCTCCTCAGGAAAACATCCTAAATTCCATGTATCAGTTGTGGGTTTTGGGTGCCTTGAATAATGTCGGGAATTTAACAGATCTTGGTTGGAAAATGGTTGAGTTCCCGCTTGATCCTCCACTTGCCAAGATGCTTTTGATAGGTGAGCAGCTAGGATGCATTAATGAAGTTTTGACTGTTGTGTCTATGCTTTCAGTGCCATCTGTCTTTTTCCGACCCAAGGATCGGGTGGAGGAGAGTGATGCGGCAAGAGAAAAATTTTTCGTTCCTGAATCAGACCACCTCACGCTTCTGAATGTGTACCAGCAATGGAAAGCTAATGACTACAGGGGTGATTGGTGTAACGACCACTTTCTTCATGTTAAGGGGTTGCGCAAGGCTAGAGAGGTCAGGTCTCAGTTATTAGATATTCTCAAGACTTTGAAGATACCACTCAAATCCTGCGGTCCTGATTGGGATGTCGTGAGGAAAGCCATATGTTCTGCATACTTCCATAATGCAGCACGACTCAAGGGAGTTGGGGAGTATGTGAACTGCCGGAATGGAATGCCGTGTCATTTGCATCCAAGCAGCGCTCTTTACGGGTTGGGTTATACTCCAGATTACGTAGTTTATCACGAGTTGATTTTGACAACAAAAGAGTACATGCAATGTGCCACGGCGGTGGAGCCCCACTGGCTGGCTGAACTTGGACCCATGTTTTTCTCGGTTAAGGATTCGGATACTTCAATGTTGGAACAAAAGAAGAGACAGAAGCAAGAGAAAACAGCCATGGAAGAAGAGATGGAGAACTTGAGGAAAGTACAAGAGGAGGAAGAGAGGGAGAGAAAGGAGAGGGAGAAGAAAAAAAAGGCTAGGGAACAGCAAAAGGTTTCCATGCCCGGATTGAAACAAGGCGCTTCCACTTATTTGAGACCCAAGAAACTTGGTTTATAGATGTCATCTTTTTGCAACACGCACTGTATTGGAATCTCAATATGTTAATGGTAACCCTAACCTTGACTCGTCTCAAATCCCTGCATATGATTTGGTAGAAAAATTTGAATGGTTATATACACATATACCAGACGAAAAATATTAAAGTTTTTTTTAACACTATTGATGAGTTCGGTTGTACTTTTATTCACCGTGTGATGTTAATAGTTTCCATTTTTATTCACTTTCTATTTCTTCTGATGCCACATTGATGTAGTTTCAATTAATCTCACCTTAATCTAAGGTTGTAATAATAAACACTGATATAATAAAATAAGTTTTTTCTTTTACAGCTAAACATAAATGGCTGTTCGTCAATCTAGAAAAATTCTATCATTGCTTTTTCTGAAAATTTCATAGCAAATTTTCTATCATGGGAAATGTGGCTACGGGTCATATTTGGTACTCTACATATGGTTTTAGATTATAATTTTATTTAAGTTGTAATTTGTTATTGCCAATTACATCAAAGAGTTGTTAACATTTTACTGATATATATATATGTATATGTATCTCGCTGTTGGGAGTTTCAATTCCCTGGCCTATTTAAACAAATTATTCCTACTACTATTTCAAAATAGAAATAGATATTTTCAAATGAATTGTTGAAATTTGTATAGATGAAAGTTTTTAGTTAACTTTTTATGAAAGCGAGTAATTTTACTATCTTATTCTCTATATTGTTTGATTGGAAAAATAATTTAGAGGTAAAATAATGATCCATTCTTTATGCAATATATAGATTAATTGATATGGTCCATTCCAATACAGATTACTCAACGTTGTGAGTATCGTTCAATACTTGGCGGTGCAATGGTCGGATATTTGGGGAGCGAGTGGCCATTGATACTTGTCAAATTAACCCCCCAAAATAATAATAATAATAATAATAATAATAATAATAAAAGAAAAAATTAAATTTGTCCACCCAAAAAAAAAAAAGAAAAAGGGAGGTATATATTTGAATGAATTTCGGGTATTGATAATGCCCAAATTCTTATGTGGAAATTAGCTAATACACACTCATTGATCATTGTAATTAAAAAAATACTTATTTTAATTTCTAATTGACAAATTACAAATGTTGAGTCATTTTATTTGGAAGAATACGGTCAGTGTAACAAATTATATTGATAGTATAATAAATATTTTTATAATTTATTTCTAATAACTACTCTTAAAACTAAAATAATTACAATTGAGAGTATTTTTTCAATTTATTACAAATATAACAATTTATGTAAAAATCCCAATTCTTATCATTGTATGATGATAGGAAGTCCGGTGGGAAAACAGAAGGCTGATCCAACAGAGAAGCCCAATAATCGTAACGGCTTGAAATACCCCTGAAGAGCCCAACTACCAATTTAGTTGACATATGTCAACTAAAT
>CAVNYN010274824.1:0-32970 GCA_963692815.1 Nyctanthes arbor-tristis
TCTTTTGTAAATGGGGGCAAGAATATTGAAGGTGGTGCAAGAAACGCAAGTGGGGTCGGTGATAGATGATGAAACTGCATAACTGCCAATTCTTGACACCCTTCCTTCGCTTAATCTTCCGTTCTTCCTCCCCATTCCTTTCCTTTTATGTTAAATTATATTAAGCAGATGAAAAATGGAAGGTAATGCTGAAGGAATGAACCAAGAAACAGGATATGACTCCAGAAAATATTACGCGGAAAATTTCAATTTATGAGAAACTACAAAACCCGGCAGTATAATGATCTCGTTAATGAAGAACCATGAACACAACTTAAAACTTTAAACCACACTACTTGTGTATGCATTCGCGAGAGGAAGAGAGATGAACGAAGGAGATCAATGGATGAGTACCAAGAGAATTGGGATTTGGTGCATTTTATCTGCGTGCTATGCGGGAAAATTGCAATATAAGTATCCAACCTATTATCTGATTAGAAGTTGGTACCCTTATTTTTGATATCTAGACTAGTTGATGAGTGGCGGTTTGAATCTATTAATTCAAATTGAATTATAATTAGTAATTATAATGAGGTGGTGATATAGATCTAATTAAAATTTGAAATTTGTGATTATAAATTAGTAGTCAAATCAGTGGTAAGTGAAATTATAATGTGTTTGAATAAAGAGAATCAAACACCTGAGATTTTTTCAGTACTCATATAAATTCGGCTATGATATTCACTCGTAAAATAATGTGACTTTATATATGCACACTATATGACTTTATGTATTCACGTGGCTTGTAGAGATTTTGTCATCGGTATCCATATATGCTCAAAAATTATTCATCTAATTAGTGTATCAACTCGTCCAATTTTATGAAACTAAAACTAATTTTCAGGAGTAGTGCTATTTATCTAAGTTAGAAATCAGTCTCTAATCTAATTAGTATTTTTATATTGGATGATGGATAAATAATCATAAATATATGAAGACATTTACTCATTTCTTATCTAATAAGAAAATACCAACGAGATTGGAAAGTCTCCAGTCTAGATAAATAGCATTATTCAATTTTCAACCCGTGTATGCAAACACGGAAAAGTTGGAGAAAGCCTTTAATAAAACTATCCTACCATTTGCTTGACCACAGAAAAGTTATCTCATTAAAAAATTTAATAATTTGACTTTATATAAAAAGGTGAGGCCACTTTAAAATCAAAATTAATAAATAAAAAGAAATAGATCAGGAGGTGGTCTGACCTCATTATTAAATGAGGATTAACACACCATCTCTTATGGTGAGATCTTCACATCAGCGTATCAGTGCAATAGTGGCATCTTTTCTTTTACGTTTCTTTCTTTTTCATTTTTTCCCTTTTTAAAAATTTGGCTACCCTATGTGCCCAAAATTAATTTTAAATCTATCAAACTTATTAATTCGAAGTTTAGGTGTACCAACTTGCTCTTTGAACATAAATAAGCACCCGGTTTGTAAAATGAGCATCTGGTACTGCAATTCTTGTGTGCTTGCTGTATATTTTGCGTCTATATATCTAGATTTTTTAATTTCAACGGCAACCTTTATTTATTATTAATTAATAAATATAAATTATTTCTAGTTCTAGAATTATTATGCTTTTTTCTTACACCTTTCGTAATTTTTTATAGCCAAACTTCCATAAAGCGCCACTTGGCGACGTCTAATAGACTTTTATTTTATTTTACTTTTTATCTTTTATTAATTAATATTTTTATATCAAGTGACTTTCAAAAAAAATATTTTTATATCACGTGGGCAACTATTTCCCTCTTTTCTTGTAAGCCATTATTTTCTTGAGATTCTTTTTACTTTTCCGCTTCATTTTATTTCGTGAAAACAATTATTAAACATAGTAATTATGAACGTGATTAATTAATTCATGACTACTACACTTAATAAATCCAATTCTTTAGGAGGATGCATGTCGACTATATAGCACGTATATATGCAATATATATCTAATAATTTTCTTAAAGGTTAAAGGTAACATTCATTGATTGACAATTTTTAAACATATCTTATCTATTAGTCTTATTGATCTTGTGAATGTCATTTGTTTGACTATAATATGAAACAGTAATATTTAATTAATTATTCTATTATCTTCCATAAAATTTGAAGAAATTATTGTTAATTTTTCTTTTGTATAAACTTGTACGAATTTTGGTTTTTTTTTAATGAATTTTAGATGACTCTACTGAAGTGGTAAATATAAATGTTCTTAGGTCGAAGGTTCGAAAACGTTTGAAAATTCATAATTTCTACTAATTATTGAGACAAAAATTCGAACAATATAGTCTTCGGGCTCCTCTGGCAATAACGCGTGGCTATCAATTGTGGCCAAAATGGCGTGGCGGTGATAAGAAATAATAATTATTAATGTTTGTCCTTGAATGTTCAGTTACTTGTTTTTGGACCACAATAGAATTTGGATTACTTAAACCGTACCATTATGGTGGGTGGTTTACCACAATAGAATTTGGATTACTTTAACCGTGCCATTATGGTGGGTGGTTTATGTAATTTATTTATTATCTATTTATGCACAAATAAATGAGTTGTTGCTTGAAGCATGTGTAATTGAGAAGTCAAATCATCGGTCTGGCTAAGGAGAAGTTATCTCTCCTCTTACGGAGAGGCAATTGTCACGTACCTGTATGTGATTGGGGGTCCTTCTTTCCCTTAATCTTCTGGTAGTTTGGTGAAAAGTCTTGTGCTTAGAACCCTCAATCACATACAAGCACGTGATAGTTGCCTCTCTGTAATGAGAGAGGTAACCTCTCCTTAGAAAAATTCGTCAAATCATATTATTTAAAAAAAAGAGTAATTGTAAGCTTTATAGTATAAAATATTAATCTGCATTGATTTTTCAGCACATATTGGTTAACATGTCTTCTAAATGGAGTCGCAGATTAAAATGGTGCCATATCAATTCTTCTCACTTCGAAGAATCCCGAATCAAGAAAATTAGAACGGTTAGTTCATTTTCATCCACTATATAATAATTTATTTCATCTTAATTATGTAATGTACAGGATAGAGGTATAGGCAGAGAGACATTGTCAACGGGCTAGACTTATAACTTTTATATCATTACTAATTAATCTACTCACGGGTTGCACATAAAATACATATACATCTTTAAAATAAAATGAAGCAAATAATTAATTAAATAATAAAAAATAAAAAGAATATACGTTCAACAATTAAATCACTCGAACTAAAAATTAACTAAAAAAATATGTGCAACTGCTTTCAAAATTTATATTCTGTGTTAATTGATCGATTACTGGCAAATATATGTGTGCAATATATATATAGATGCTTGTATGCTTACCTGATTAGGCGGTTTGAAGGTTGTCTTGATTATTCAAATATAAAAAGAAAGAGATAATTACGAATTATTGATTACTGCACTTACCCAGTTAAACGCAAGAAAAGTGATAATTAAGAATTTGATTGATACACTTACTTGGTCAATTAAAATCTAAAGTATCTCTAAAAGCCAAAAGTTCAGCCTCAACAACTGGGAGATGATTAAAAATTACAATACAAAATTAAAATATGTAGTAAACAAAATTATAAAAATTTGGGCAAAAAAAAAAGGATTAAGGTGAGCAGATAAATAGATTATTAAAAATTACTATGTAAAATTAAAAAATTAACCCACAACTTAATTAGTATTATCCGATTATTATTATAGTGAACGAAAATAAAAAAATATATATAAATGAGATATCAGCTACATCAGTTTGACGTTATCATGACATCAGATTCATAATTCCCATAGAATACTAGTTTTAGGTGTGAAAATTAACTCATCATTTAGTTATTATTATAAATATACAGATTATTATTAGGATGAACGAAAATAAAAATAGAAAAATAAATGAGATATTAGCAACATCAAATTGACATTATCATGACATCATATTCCTAATTTCCTTAGAATGCCAGTTTTAAGTGGGAAAAATTAACTCACCATTTAATTAGTATTATAAATATATAGATATAAAAGGAAAGAGATAATTACGAATTTGATTACTGCACTTACCAGTTAAACGCAAAGAAAGGGATACTTAAGAATTTGATTAATACATTTAATTACTTGGTTAATCGAAATCTAAAACAATTCTAAAAGCCAAAAGTTTCACTTCAACAATTGGGAGGTGATTAAAAATTACTATACAAAATTAAAAGATGCAATACACAAAATTCTAAAAATTTGAAAAAAAAAGATTAAGTTAAGTGGATAAATAGATTATTAAAAATTACTATGTAAAATTAAAAAATTAATCAACTATTTAGTTAGTATTATCCAATTATTATTAGGGTGTCCGATCTATAAAAACAAAAAAATAAATGAGACATCAACTTAGCATCATTATGACATCAGATTCCTAATTCCCTTAGAATGCCAGTTTTAGGCGGGAAAGATTAACCCATTATTTAGTTAGTGTTATAAATATATAGATATATAGATTATTATTATTACGGTAGACGAAAATAAAAACAAAAAAATAAATAAAATATCAGCGACATCAGCTTGACATTATCATGACATCAGATTCCTAATTCCCTTAGGATGCCAGTTTTAAGAGGGAAAATTAACCTACCACTTAGTTAGTATTATAAATATTTAGATTAGTTAGTATTATCCGATTATTATTAAGGTGAACGAAAGCAAAAATAAAAAATTAAATGAGATATCAGCTACATCAATTTGACATTATTGTGGTATCAGATTCATAATTCCCTTAGGATACCAGTTTCATGCAGGAAAAATTAACTCACTGCTTTATTAGTATTATAAATATATAGATTAGTTGGTATTATCCGATTAATATTATGTTGAACGAAAATAAAAACAAAAAAATAAATGAAATATCAGCTACATTAACATGACATCATCATGATATCAGATTCTTAATTCCCTTAGAATGTCAGTTTTAGGCGAGAAAAATTAACACACTACTTAATTAGTATTATAAGTGTACAGATTAATATTATGTTGAACGAAAATAAAAATAAAAAATAAAGGATGTACCAGCGACATCAATTTGACATCATCATGACATCATATTCTTAATTTTCTTAAAATGTCAGTTTTATGCGGGAAAAATTAACCAACAACTTAGTTAGTATTATGAATACTAGTATAACACCCGTGCGATGCACGGGTAGAAAAAAAGTTTGAAATTTAATTATATGAAAGTTTTTTAATGAATTTACAATGAGTTGTGCTATTTGAACAAAAGTATTTACAAAACGTTAAATAAAATTGACACATGACAGAATCTTATTTTTCAGTACATCACATCACCTTTACATCAAAGGTAATAACACAAGACACGGGGCCTATTTGTCACACTTTTTGTATCCTTCTTTGTTCAAATAGAATTTTTCATTTAGAATAGCTGAACATATTCTAAAAGTGTAAAAACACAAGGTATGTTCCAATGGAGGAAATAACATTAATAGTAGTACAAATCTAATATACTTACATTGAAAAGACAATATATATTCATTCCACAAGTAACATGATAGTTAACGTTTCATATACAATCTTTTTTTCCTTGTACATATGTCTCAATGGAAGATGTCTATCCTCAATATTTAATAGAGTCGCAGCTGCAAATTCAACTAAGAATCTATAAAAGAAATAATAGATATTAAGAAATCAAAGTATAGTCATGTGGGAATAAAATTTGATTCCATGAACAATAAATTCATACTTTCTCATGATGGAATGATCTTGTGTCAAAACAGAATTTGTTCAAAATATGAGTAGGATTATGTCATTTAATAGAGAAACATTACTAAAGTAAATTAAATACTTAAAAAAAAAGAAAGTTCAATTAATTGCTCTTTTCATCCCAATTATTCGGTCTCATTTTTCTTTTTGAGATTACCAAATATATAGCCATTTTCTATGTTAAAATGTTTAATTTACATTATTTTATAAATATAACCATATTTAATATTTTAATTATCAATATTAATGTTAAATTTTACTCATTAAATAGGGACAAATTAGAAAGACGAATCACAAAATATGCCTTTCTAACACACATTTCTTAATCTTTGTGAAAAAGCAAACGGGATCAAATAATTGAGATAGAGGGAGTATGTACAAATTTATTGACAGTTCTCAACATGTACATATTGAGTGTCATTAGTGAGAAAATGTTGATGTAATTAATATTTAATATTGTTAATTAATTAATAATTATTAATATTAATTTCTATGTAATAATATTATTGGTAAAATACTGCATTCACAGAAGAATATCTGTTTATGAACAAATAGCCTTTGAATTTATGCAGATACATAGAATTAAGCAAAAATACGTCAAAAAAAGAGACAGATGAAATTTCAACATTTAATGCTACATATCCGTAACTTTTAAATATTTATATATACCACTCATTTTACTAACCACACCACATTTTTATTAATAAGTTAATGATTTAAGTGTAAAGAATTAAAAACATAACGGATAACGAGTATAATTAAAATGTGGTGTGGTTAATAAGATATATAGTGTCAATATAACCACCCAACATTTTTTTTTTTTTTTGAGGAAACAACTCAAAAAGAAATTAAAAAAATCAACATAGGAGACATAAATAAACGATTCAAATGAGGAAGGGAAGAGAGAATAATACCGTAATTAACTACATGATAGTCAAGGAAAATGAGACATTTAAAATGTTATTTGGTCGGATTTGTACTTGGACGACTTGGTGTTGGAGACGAAAGAAAATACAATTTATTAAATTGGGAGAGTTAAGTATAAAGATAAATTGAATAAACGCTAAGATTGATATTGGAGATAATTGAGAAATAGAAGGAAGAGAAAGGTAAAAGCGTGTTCGCAAAGGAAAAAATTAAAAACAAAAAACAAAAAATGAAAAAAAGAAAAAAAGAAAATGATGTCATTAGTGATATAAGCAGTTTAGGAGGAAAAACCGAGTTAGACTTTTTTTGATTTGGAGATATATATATATATTATATATTACTTTTTTTAAGAACTGGAAGTCCAACAAAATAGAGCTGTTTCATTTTGAATTCACAATGCTTAAATGTAAATTGATGTGGACAATTTCACGTCTCTATCAAAAACACATTTTCTACCTTATCAACTTGTAGAGTACTAAATGTGGATATCTTCAAATGATATACAAAAAAATCTTGCAACTCAAGCCAATCCATAAATCTATGGGCGGCGATTATATATGGCACCAAGTATTTTATATATATTAATCCGGCAGACACAGGATTCGCATTTTTTGACCTCGACGCATGCACTTATGGCCCCCGTAACGATTGTTCAACATGTTGAACCAAAAACGTTTCTTTCAGTTTTATCCCTTTTGTCGATGCTTGAGGCGATTGAAAGATATATAACGCTTTCTGTACAAAATTCCAAATACGTGATTTTATGTTGAGATGTTAACCTTTGCCTCTAAGCAAAGTTGCGTTGTGCACACAATATTCGACTCTGTTTTGAAAAGATGTGGAGAGTGAAAGAACTATTTCCTTTTTTTTTTTTTTAAATATATCTAGACAACCTTAGTTATTTGGTTGCGTGCCATAGTATAAGTTTCAACCGCATCAAATTAATGCATCTTAAGTTAATTAGATGTGGAGTAAATAGTGAATTTAAAAAGAGATGGACCTGTAACTTATTATATTTAAGTGGCATTTCCTTAGTTCACGATTTGAAAAAATTAAACACTTGTGACGTCTAGTGGTCAAAGAATATATAATATCAATAAATAGAAGACACTGTATAAACAATACATATCTAGCTTTTACGAGTTTACAACTAATAAGTAGAAGTACTTGATATCACCGAGTGCAACTTATTCATATATACACGGTCGGTCATTCGATCTATTTTTTGAGAAATTAAGGATTGTTGGAATGGAAAATGAGCACACACACATGTACACGATTCTTTTCTATATTTTTATAGTGTGATAAACCCATAAATAAACAATATACAATTAATTGAAAGAATGTACTGCTTCCTAGAAGACCTACCACGTGCAGTGTCACAGGAAAAAGATATAAGAGAGACAATTAAATGCTGTGTCAGTGGGGAGCACAATGAAGAAAATAAGGAATAAACATACTCTTATCTACCAATGGTGTATTCTATTTTTAATCTAAAAAATAGCTACTAATTGGTTCGACACTGAATAATTATAATCAAAACTAATCAAGACTCCAATTCTGTGTGTAACAATTTCAAGCATTAATAATATATTCTTGTTCTATATATGACACGCTGTTGAGTTTCTATACTAGCTAAGTAACTTCAAGCATTATATATATAGTGCAACATATGGGGATCTCAACGGTTTTCACCAACATGTAGTTTGCATAATTTTCTTTTGTAAGTGCTTTCACTGTTTAAAAGAAATTTCAAGAGAAAGTTGATGTTAGACAGCTCTTTTAAAATGACTTTCCACAAAAATTTAAGTCAAAAGTCACAAATAGATTATTTTGTCACACTATGCAAAAACTACATATTTTACTCGTATGTATCATCAAGCCCTTATACGACTGGTCCACTTGAACATGGTTTGATCTTATGTCCTTTTTTGGATCTTGGACACCCCCATGGGTTCAGCCATGCAGGGCACATGCATGCATTAATTATGCAGCAGAATTACACCCCACACCCCCCCCCCACAAAAAAAAAGAAAAACATAGAAATGAATAATACTGTATAACTGATGAGTTTGGTGTCCTTCAGTTTCTGAGCATTTCAGCGTTGCAAATTTCTCTCTGCTGCCCACACTGAAAAAGAAGAGATGGAGAAAGTGCGAAAGTAGAGGAAGAAGAAGAGAAGAAGTCAGAGAATAAGCTTTTCAGCGAGGTTACCAGAAGATGTTTGTGGGGCATTTGAAGACTGTATTTGTGCAGTAAAGCACTCCACGGATCCATTGTCTGATATAAGAGAATCCATACTCCACAAAGAATGTGGGAATTCAAGATTGGAATCAGATGGAGGACTTGATTTACTGTTACATTGCTCTTAATTCATCAGAGGTGCATACTGTTATTCGAGATGCATTCCTCAGTTTAGCAATTATCTCTAGCTAGCTAGGGAAAATTAACGTTGTTTAATTTCTTGTACCAAGGATTTGATAGGACTCTCGTCGACAACATTGATTAATGTACATGTGTTCTCAATCTTTTGATATTTACCTATGAGCTAGCTAGCTAGCTAGCTTTACAAATATTCCAAATTAATTTGGGTGTAATATTTTGTGCTTCGTTTTTCCCAAGTGTTTACATTTGGAAGTGACGAAAATATTGTGTCACAAGACATGCAATGTTTGTAATAATACTATAATTAATATCAGTATGATAGTAGGAATTTGACTAACCTGTCGTGATATGATTGACAAGTGTAATATAACAGAAGGACTAAAACTATTTATTTGTGTAATCTTTCTACTAGATTAATTATTGAAGGCCCTTTTGTCTTTAAAAAAAAAAAAATTATTGAAGACCCTAGCTTCTATGTATTGACACAATATCTAAACAATAAGGCATAATTAACTCCGGCTTTAAAGAAGTAAACATATTAATTTGACACAATTATATGGGTGTCTAAATTTATGAAGCCAATTTTAATTGGATGCCAAAGGGATCTCGACGTAACATGTACATTTTCTCTTGTCCAAACTTTTTGAAACCAACATTTCCTTTCATATATGTTTGGAATTCAAACATTAATATATGCTGTAGGTGAAAAAGTTATAATATATATAGACCCACATATATATAGAGAAAAGTTTGGTAGGATAAATGGATCCAAATCACCTACCAAATCATCAAAAGATATGTTGATGTTTGGTAAACATGCATGCTTTACTTTCAGACATATTTTACCTCCACTCGACTCTGCCAGCTGGGCATTAATTCTTAACATTAATTTAATTTTGTTTCACATCTCCGTTTATGACGGTGATCACAGTTCTGGGTGGGTGGGTGAGAGAGAGAGAGAGAGAGGATACCCCACTTTGTTACCCGCTAAGCGATGTTCTCAAGTATTGGATACTAATGTATGTGCAACTGCGATCCTCTTTTGCATGCTAATATCTTCAGAAAATTGTATTTTGCATGATTGCATCCCCTATATATTTATGATGATGGTAATAAATTTGTTTATTATTATATACAATATTTCAGAGTATTTTATACACAGTTTAATTATTTTTTAATAATTATTATTATCATCATCATCATCCAAAAGAAAGGCATATTCAAACATTCCAACAGTAGATTCATGGGAATCTTACCACGTAGGATACATGATTGATCTCTCCAAAAGTACATCAGTGTTTTGCTTGGTTCCAATATTTCATTCATATCATTATACTTTTGTTTCAGGAATGTATATGCGTACTAAAGTGTAGTCTCCTAGTTTGGCTTGTCATCCTCGACATGGCTAATTTTAGTATTAGGTGGCACTATAACTATGGTGGCTGATTCAATGCCGACAGGTTCCCGCCCGGTTTTGGCATCTGCTTCTGCAGTATCTGTAGGCTTCGCCTGATCTGTTCCGCATTAATCTCTTTGTTCTTTCCCCAGAGGAATGAGTACAATCCCACTATGATAAGAGACATTCCAAGCAAGCTGCAATAAATATATACTAACTATATATCATAATTAATAATAATAAATTAATGAGAATAAGGGTCAAAATCGAATACAACGAGGGAATGGAGTCGAGTATCGTGCATGGTTAATACCTTCCAACCATAAGCGGTTCACCGAGGAAGAGAGCTTCGGTTATGGTGACCAAAATCAGGGACAACGGGTTGAACATGGATGGATAAGTTGGCCCTCGTTTAGCAACTGCCATGGATATCAAACAAAATGTTGCAGCAGTGGCCAATGCCCCCTGCAATCGAAATTTTTTAAGTTGTATTTTCGAAATTACACTATTTATATAATTAGTCAGTTGATGGGACGAATACTCGAACCCAGCACACCACTTTACATGTGCTGTTTGTGCTCTGGAACTATTGAAACAAATTAAAGATGGTAACTTATATATAAAAAGTAGCATATATATACCGAATAAATAATGGTGATGAGTTGCAAATTCCAGCCTAATTTCCATGCCTCTGGCTTTCTATTTATGCAGATGCCAATTATCACTTGCTGTATTGATGCTATGATGCATGTCAACATTGTGGCCCAAAACTTGAAGGGAAATACTTTGAATAATTTAACCTGTAGCATATATATAAATTTATTTTATTTGTATATGTGTATAGTAATATTATATAGGAACGACCGAATTATTATATTAGAGTTCCTTACCTGTATTATGAACCACATTCCATAAGAGAGGATGCTACCTATTAAAAACAAAGTCCCTCTAGTCTTGTGTTGATGGTTATTCTCGATAATTGCATGGTGCTGACTGTGGATATGAAATTCTTTCCCTTTGTAAAGGGCAATAGTCAATGCTCCTCCGAGGCATAAAAATGCACCTAGGATTTTTATTTTGCCGGCCCTCGTGTTCAGATTGAGCTTCTCTATTCTGTTTTCAATAACAAATATATGTTAGTTGTTATTGAATGAGAATTTAATATTGTTATATATGCTAGTTTGGTAGCTTATATTAGTCGCGCAGATTGAACATCTAAAATCAATTATCAAATGTGGATATTGCTTCAACCTACATCCTAGTCTTTGTCTAACTCCATGGGGGTTGGGAACAGAGCTAGTGGGGAGGGTATACCACATGAGGGAAAGAGAAGTGGGATATTGGTAGAGTGACTGATCATATATTAATTAATATTATTAATAAAGCAAAGATAGCTGTGAAACATGTACGAAGGCAGCTTGGCTTGTTTTGATCGATCGTGCACATTGATGATGTACACGTATGCGACACACACACATATATGTTGTACCTTAGAATTGTTGAGAAGATAAAAGTGACGACTGGAATTAGATTCATGAAATTCGTGGCATATGTAGCCGTGGTGTCGTTCAATCCCAAATAGAATAATCCCATAGCCATTGATATCCTGCATCATGTACATAAAACAAGCCAATCCTTTTAGTTATGATAAGACTCATAATTTTTAATTTCTTCATCTTGATCAGCCAATATATTTTCTTGACCTTTAATGGGTAAATTTTAAAGAAAATAGACGACTTTAATTATACTTTTAATTACAGATCATCCAAACATATATATACACACACACACACACACACCATCCTTCAATATCATTAATATAGGTTGCCAAAACTAACACAAATCAAAATAAAGAAAGAACTGATGTAGAATTAACGTTTTGATGATATATACTTTGGACGACAACATACCACAACATGATGTCCACATTCTTATACCTCTTTTTCTTTATGACATTAATGGTATATCTAATTCTGTTCAGTTTAACTACAAACACGTGATGTATCTTTACTTCTTCAACACATACATTCAAACTTGCAAAACCCCTAGCTTTTTCCACACTTCTAGAATATTAATTCTCCAAAACAAGCATTCACATTAAAAAAAAAAAAAACTTTTGAATCCCGAAAATTAAAACTATATTATGGGAGACAAATTGCCAATATTCGAACCGGTCGAGGATTAAGAGCTTAGCTGGAAAAGTGACATAGAGTTGCTACATAATTTTAATCTTACCCAGTTAAGGCTACCATGAAAAGCCAGAAGAAAGCAGAACATGTTAGATTCTTTAATCCATCTCTGCATTAATATTATATAGAAGCAATATCAGTCAAATAATTAATCATCACTTACTCATAAGAAAGATTAATTGCTGCAATAATTATATATATATATATATATTCATGAACTAACCTTTCCCAGTAGAGAGCAAAAGGAAGAACACAAAAAGCGCCAACTACATGGCGATAAGCCATTAGAGCGAAAAGAAAGGTTCCTTGACTCAGAATAACCCTAGAAAGAAGTTGCAGTCCCGTTGCAATCACTTGTACCAGCAGCATCCCAATCAGTACTTTTCCATTCCCAAGCCATTTCTTCACAGCCTGCATCATCTTCTCTCTACTCTCCATCTGTGTATATAGTTAATATGTGCGCTTACTCACACACACACACACACTCTCTCTCTCTCTCCCCCTTCTCTCTCTTATTAAGATCATTTATATATATTTATCCCCTCATTTCTCCAAGCAAATATCTTTCTCATATTCTGCTACCAGGAAATAGGGGAGATTAATGAACTCTAACAATCTAGCTATTCCTACGTTTCAGAACTTCTGTGGGATTTGAAATTTTAAAGAGATAATATGCACGTGAATTTGATGAGTTTAACGAATAGAATGTGTGTACATATATCATATATGTATATGATATATTCTAATTACCCCAGTAATTAACCTAATAATAATGCCATATATATAGAACTCCTGCTATAGAAGGACTCGAGTGTTTAATTATGCTGTGAGCTTTCTTCTTCTTTTTTTTTTATTAAAAAAAAGAAGTGCTGAGTTGTGATATTTATCATGATTAAAGATGTTATTTTTAATCCACTAATGATGTTTTAATTGGCAATACCTTATTATTAACTAATAATAAAATCACATATTTCTACATTTTATTTCACATATCATGATTTAATAAGCATTACTATATATATTGTAAATAGTAATAATTATCACCCTTAGTGATCAATAAATAGTATAAGAATATTCTTTTATAACCAAGACGAAACCGCATGCAAAGGTTGTGTCCAAAGTAGTGGGAAATTAATTAGGGTGCGTTTTTTTCGTGATTTAGTTTTTTATTTTTCAGTTTTCAGCTCATTTTCAATTTTTTGTTTTGAATGCTTGTTTTCACATGTCAGAAAATGCATTTACTTTGTCACTTTAGAAAACTATTTTAAGAAACCTAAAATTGAAAAACGTGTTCTTTTTGATATTTTGAGTATTTATTTGCTTGTTAAGTAAATTAAATTATTTTGTTCTTTCATTAAAAAAAATTATTTTCTTCTAATATATCATTACCAAGTGTAAACTATGAAAATTTGCGATAGTTGGTTATAAGGAAAAAGGAAATACAAAATAATAATAATAAACTAAAAAAAGGAAATACAAAAAACATGATGATAATAATAAATAAACTAACTTCAGAAGCATAAGACAGATGAATAAAATTAAAGGAGAGAGAAATTAGAGGAGAAGGGGACGAAGGGTTGTAAAATTAGAAGAGAGAGAAATTGAAATTCTCAAAACAAAGCATTTTCTTTGTTTTTAATTAAGTACTTGTTTTGCTTAAAAACTCTCAAAATGACTTTTTATCATTTTCTGTTTTCTTTGTTAAAGAATTTCTTGTTTTTCAAAATATGAAAGTAAACGCGTTTTCAGTGTTTTCAAAAACTGAAAACTAAAACGGGTCTCAAAACCTTAAAGAGAACAGGCCCTTAGATTCTTAGCTCAACAAAGAAAAGACGTGTCGCAAATATAGGACCTATTGAATTAGGTGAAGATTCGGCCTCAATTATCGACGCATTTTGAAGTGATCAAGAAGAGTAACTTAAATGAAGAAAATATTGTATTAGACAGACCGACTGACCTAGAAAAGTGATCTTGTCATACAAAATAGATGAAATTGAGTGGACAACTTCACCTAAATTTTGTTGAAGGGAAAAAGCATGACGACTTTAAACCCGAAGGAATCGAGTTGAGAGTTATAATAACAAGAAATTCCACAAGTTTAGGCAAATGAAATTTCAATGATTTATATTTCTGTTTCAATGCGTCGTAAATATCGGAACCAAGTTTGTTATTGGCAAAAACAAAACATGTACGTTTAGTTTTTGGCTAGCAAAACGTGCGACTTTTCGTGGATGAATATAGTACAAACAATAGAAGGGTAACTCTTGGAAAGATTATGGTTGGTGTTCCATTTTTTGCATACAACTCATTGCCACGTGAAAATTGATACATCTCTAGCATTGTAGGTGTCAAATATTTATAAATAGGTAAGGTGTCAAGTGTCAACCATTAGCACTTACAATATTTAATTTAATGGATAACACCTCATCCATTTATAAATGAAATGGTTGTCCAACAACCCTAAAATTTACATAATTTATCACGTTCGAACTTTATTTATCAAATATTCTAATAAAGTTCATTGACGTTGTAGATTTTCAAAAGCATATATAATTAATGGAAAAAAAGACATAAGAATCCGATTCTAATTGGTCAAGTTTTTATTAATGATATAATAATTAAGTACATTCTTTTTTCATTTTTCATATATATAAAATTTATATAAATATATACATGAAATGAAATCCATTAGAATTACAAGTGAATGCATCTCTGTTCTAAAAAGCTCGCCTAGGAGACGCTTAGACGGCCCCTAGGCTTGAAGCTTGAGCTCCACGCTTCGTCACGTTTTGTGCTTTATCACGTATTAGTTGCACTTTTATCTCGCATTGTTACATTTAGGCGCGTATAAACTCAAAGCTTGGCCTTAACGCTTTTCCACGCCTTACGCTTTCTAGAACACTGGAATGCATACATTGAATTTCTGTGAAAAGATAAAAATGATTTTCTAACTTCTAGTGAGTTGATACGAAAAGATAAAAAATATTTTCTAACTTCTACAGAGGTGATAATTGTTTTCTAGAGAAAAAGAGAAAACTAATGTGATTGTGTATGTAACTAACGTAAAATTCAATTTCCATTCTTTTGTCAATTAAATGAATAAATGTAGAAACATTTCCACGAATTTTATACTTTTCATAGAAAAATAGTTTCAATCAAACAGCCTATAAATTCCAAATTAACATGGTCTGAACTGTAGCAATGACTAGATGATCATGTTACGGATGTGAGGTCTTGGATCTAAACCGCACTCACCCCTCCCCATGGGCCCAAAAAAAATTTTACCTTGTAAATTTAAAAAAGAAAAAATAAAATTTATGTACATTGTTTAGTCGTGTAGTCCAGGGTTCACCCCTACAATGTTGCCACTAACCCTCCTTTAATTTTCCTCCCCTCTCCTTGTAAATAAAAAGAAATAACAACACCCCTTGTAAATAAAATAAAAAGAAATAAAAAAACAATATATCAATAGAATCCACTCAAGTCTTAAGGAAGCATGGAAAGATTTAAAAGCCCATCTAAACAATATGTAAGGATCTTAATTTGTACCCATCATCAACTGGCCCAATGTAAAGCAGGCTAAAAAGAAGCCCACACCACTCCTAGGGCTTCTTTTAGTGCATCTATATATTCTTCTTCTCTTTTTCTCCGTCTGTCTTCGCACACCGCGCGCAAACTGTGGGTAGCAGAGAGAGGGAGAGAGCGGAAAGATGAAGACTATTCTCTCGTCGGAAACCATGGATATCCCTGATGGGGTGAAAATCAAGATTAAAGCGAAAATGATTGAAGTGGAGGGTCCGAGGGGGAAGCTTACCCGGAATTTCAAGCATTTGAACTTGGATTTCCAGTTAATCACTGATGAGGAAACCGGCAAGAAGAAGCTCAAGGTTGACGCCTGGTTCGGGTCCAGAAAAGCTACAGCCGCCATCCGTACCGCCCTCAGCCATGTCGATAACCTAATTAATGGGGTTACCAAGGGTTACCGCTATAAGATGCGTTTTGTCTATGCTCACTTTCCGATCAACGCTTCTATTACTAATGGTAACAAGTCGATTGAGATCCGTAACTTTCTCGGAGAGAAGAAGGTACGGACGCTAACCATTTTCTTATTTATTGTCTTTTTATGAAGATTAGTTTGATTTATCTGTATTGGTCCATGGATGGTTTTCATTCTATGTATTTTTATCCTTGCTTCTTTATGTTTATATGTTCTAATTTATTTAAGTTCATAGTTGTTAATTTAGGGTTCATGGTTTATTCGTGATATGAATGCGGGATTCATATTGCGAGTTTGGGGGAAGTGATTTTTTTTTTCTCTTTATTGTGTTTCTATAGAAAGTCATAGCTGGTTTGAAGTCTTGGTTGCCTGTTATTTTGAAGCAATTTTAATGTGAATGGAAAATATCCTCCTGGTCAATAATCATAAAAAATGATAATAAGCACTTGATTCTGAATTTCTTAATTCTTGTTTGATTTAATTGATTGTTTAATCGGTTAGTTTAGATTACTATGGTGCCTTCTCTGTTGGTTTGAATGTTTAGAGCTGGATTTGTTGACGTGTTGTGACTGGGATGAACATTTTCATTATTTACATATGATGATTGTAGCCTTGGGTTTCCTGGAAGAGTGTGGTACGGAGAGTCATTCATGTTTACTATTTGTGGCAAATTTGGCAATTGAATTGGGTAGAAATGGCTTGGTAAGACAGTCATTGAAACTAGTGCATTGGAGATGTAGTTAGGAAAAATTTTAACTGCAATTGTGAATGTATAAATTAAGTTTTTCCCCCTTTAGTTAGAGAGGCAGTTTGCTTAATGATTTCAGTAAGCATTAATAATTATTTTTGTTGGTTCCGCAACATGTGAAGCTGTGGTTTAATTTGCTGATATGGTATGTCATTGAGCTGATGTTTATACACTTCTTTTTGTTGTTTTACCTTTGAATCTGGGATATAATTGAAATCATTTTTTTCTTAACACAAAATTGAATTTGCATCAGGTTAGGAAAGTGGACATGCTTGATGGAGTTAGCATTCTCAGATCTGAGAAGGTTAAGGATGAGTTGGTTTTGGATGGTAACGACATTGAGCTCGTTTCTCGATCGTGTGCTCTAATTAATCAGGTAATCCTCAATTACTTTGCATGCAGAGGGCACCTCCAACTTATCAAAATCTGTACTTGCCTGTGTTCGGTGTAATTTGTTAATTAGTTCTCACGAGATGCTTTTTACTGAGATTGCTGTTTCAAATATCTTTGGACAGAAATGCCATGTGAAGAACAAGGATATCAGGAAGTTCCTTGACGGTATCTATGTCAGCGAGAAAGGAACCATAAATGAGGAGGATTGAGTAATTAGGCTATAAGAACGTTGTGTTATGATTTCATTTTGGATATGTTATTTCTTTATGTTCAAGTTTATCCGGAGACATGTTAAAAGGTTTATTTAAAATTTGAATTTTGTTATATGAAATTTTGAATTTGGATTATTCATTCGTGTTTTTATTAATGTAGTAGTAGCTGATCAATATCAAAGTTACTTGAGTTGAACTTGCGTTGCTGAAGGTTCATCAGCATGTGAAACTGCATTGAGTAGTGGCGGGAGTGGCATTGTTGAGTTTCTCTGGCCTCTAAAGCTGGTAGAAAAAAATTGTTCTGCTTTAATGCTTTATAGTCTGTTACAATTTGCGATGGAGGTGCAACTTTACCCCAATGTTATTGGGCAAAACCCCGCTAAATAACAATCACCGAGGGAGATTGCGTTACCCATTGAAGTGGACTAAGAGTATCTTTAATGCAAAGTCAAAGTGGATGTTAAAGAATATTGACATTACATTAAAAAAAGAGTTGTGCTATTTGAGCAAAACAATATATAAAAATGTAAACAAAATTGACACATGATATCATCTTGTTTTTTAACACATCACATTACATTTTCATCAATGATTATTACATGGTTTACATCTCCATTTTGTTACTTTTTTTATCAATTCATTTGTCTAAATAGAATTTTCCTTCAAAAAATCCTCTAAGGTAATAATGTTAACATTGTATATTTGTCAAGTTATTATTATGAATTTTGAAAAAAAGAAAGAGAAATTTTTTAATTAGATAAATTAACGTTTGATATTGTCATGGAAAATATTCATGATAATATTAAGCATTTAATGTGCTAAATAAATATTTTTTTGTTAATTGTTAATTTATTCTATGACTATGACTATGTATTGAAGATACTCTAAGTTTGAACTTGTTGGGTACTTGAACTGAATCACGAGCAGACTTTAAAACTATCTTTGTCCTCGGTTCACAATTATGGGCAAAGAAAAAGGCATCCCATGGAAAGATTGGATATATGCACTGCTGCCTCCAATTCTGAAAGGGAATTTGCTATAATAATTTCATAAAATTATTATGATGATGAGAAAATATAAGAGACTAAGCATTCAGTTATTTAGAAGTTTTTATATAAAATACGAGATACTTGGAAATAGATCAGTGTAGGTGAGCATATTTTACAATGTGAAAATTTCTGAACAAAATTTTGAAAAATTTTCTCCCCCTTTTTATTTCCCTCCCCATTCATTCCATTATCAAGTTTCCTCCCGTAAACAGATTTATATAGTCAAATTAAATCTCACTACGACAAAACAGAATATTAACCGGTCATAATTGACTATAACATAAGTTTTTTCTCTATATTATATATTATCCGCACAAGTATAAATAGTTGTCTGTCCACTTTTGATTCAACATTATTTTCTTGTGAAGATTATTTTATTGCATTTCATTCTTACAGTCAAATTTCAATGTATCGAAGTATACTAGTACTTTTATTTATTTTTTGATTGTCATGAGATTTAATAAAATTTGTCATGTTTTCAAGGCATCACTTGACTATAACGTAAAAAATTTAACGTTCAGGCTTATTTTTTTCACCTAGATTCAAAACTATATTGAAAAAGTAAATTATATAAACTTTTTTTCACCTACAATAAGAATTATGTTCTCTTTAAAAAAAAAAAACAAAGAATTATATTGGAAAAGTATATTAGGACTTTCCACGCTTATTATTATTATTATTATTATTATTATTATTATTATTATTATTATTATTATTGCCTTCCTTTTTTTTTTTTTTTTTTGGGGTAAAACCCTTCTCCGAATAAAACCCATAGGCTCCTATTTCATTTCGTTCATCAGAGCAAAACACGTTCCATTTCCCCCAATTCTTGTGAAAATGAATATCGTAAGATACAGTTCCTCCAGCAGCTTCAGGACAGTGAAGAAGCTTCTTTCGAGCTCTGCCGTTCGTCCGCTGCCTCTCCTACAACCTTATCATAATGGCTTGCGAAGTCAGCTTTTCGCCTCCTTCTCGACCGCCGGCCGCCACATCCGCTACCCACATGATCCTAGCGGGTATTTTAGGAATGCTTATTTTTCTCTCAAATCTATTGCACGTTTTTCTTTCGCTATGTAATTTTGTAATTTCTTTTTCTATTATCGCATTTTTCTTTTAACTATGAGTTTAAATTGAAACTGATTCTGTGTTATTTGTGCTGAGTAGTTCTGTTTATATTAGTCCCGTTCCTCGTTTGTGGAGTCCTCATCAATATTTGGTAAATTTACCGAAGTTCGAGAACATGTTGATTCCATTACATAGATCTGTGACTCCATTAATTGTCAAATAAAGAAGATCGTTTACGAATCTCTGATTAAAACTTTAAAGAAGACTAAATGACAGAAGGAAGGGAGGTTGGGGGAGATAAAAGGAAAAGAAAAGGGGGGTTGGATCCCAGAATCCCCTTTCCGTCTTGATGAAAAGGACATTCTGAATTTCTAGCCTGTTTAAGTACTTTGCTTAATGGACTAAACATATGATACTGATAGCTATGTTTGTGACTATGCAAATTAAGGAAGGGAGAGGGGAAAAAGGAGAGGGAGTAAGAAAGATAGAACACTGCCATGCAGGCGCAGAAGCACATTGTGGTGTTTTAGAGGCTTTCTTGGCAGTTGGCTTCTCAGATTGTTAGAATCTCATTTATTTATTAGTTGAATAATCCTCTTTCCATCTTTAATGTGCTTCAATATTCTAGTGTTCATGATATTCTTGGTTTTACTTGAAGTTACTAGCTATAATAAGTCCCTGACAATAGATAATGTGGTTTTTGGTGAAGGTATGATATTAAGCCACCTGTGAATTGGGGCCTCCGAATTGTGCCTGAGAAGAAGGCTTATGTAATTGAGAGATTTGGGAAGAGATCGGAAGAGCATTAACACCCGGAATCCACTTCCTAATTCCGTTAGTTGATAAAATTGCTTATGTGCACTCACTTAAGGAAGAAGCCATCCCCATTCCCGACCAGTCTGCTATTACCAAGGACAATGTCAGTATACAGATTGACGGTGTCCTCTATGTGAAGGTGTGTATTTCTAGTTGATTTGATTTAGCGGCATGGATCTATATTAAAGCTATTGGGTGCTTCTGACATGATAAACTCTGCTGCAGATTGTGGACCCAAAGTTGGCTTCTTATGGAGTTGAGGATCCACTTTATGCTGTGGTTCAGCTTGCTCAGACGACTATGCGAAGTGAGCTTGGCAAGATCACTCTTGATAAGACTTTTGAGGAGAGGGACACTCTCAATGATAAGATAGTGGTGAGATTTCAATTATGTTTATTTTGAAATATTCATTCTTGGTTATCCATTAAAGGCATACAGTGGGATAAGTTAGAAATTTTTCTATATTGATCATTCAAGTGTCCTATATTTTTCCTAGTTTGTGAAGAAAGATTGTCTGTTGGTTTTGGAAGGTAATTGTTTTGGTTCTGTAAATATTTTGCTCTGAGAGTATGGCTCATGTCCCTGAACGATTGACCATGTGTATAAAGATCTAATGATATTTCTAGAGAACTTCATTATAGCCCCAATAACTTGTGAATCAAATTAGCTGAGTTATTTAATTAAAGTTGGTGTAGTTATTAATCCTAAGAAAGCTCTAGTTGGATTAGAAATATAAGTGGTTAAAGGAGTTTGTGCATGGATTGTCGACAACACCACTTAATGAAAGATTTATGGTCAACTGCAAATTCTACAGAATCTATGGAAATGCATTTGAGCCAAGTTTGCCTCAACTTGGTACTTGTTTCAATGCCTTTAAATTGATAAAGAGCCTTAAGCAGATGATTAATCATGGGTATTTTTGTACTTTTCCTTTGTATGTGCAAGTTTCAAAACTAACAAAAACTTTGTTACATAGATCTCCAGAGCAGATTATTTCTTTGAGTTTGATAATGATATTGATATTGATATTTTGATGCTTACTAAATTTTGCTTAGCTCATGAACATCATATCTCATTTTTCAACTCTGGAACTGCATGGGATTAGTTCTTATAGTTATCTCCATTTCATCATTACGTAGTTCGTGTTGGAAGTTATCTGCAGTTAAGTTTTCTCCTTTATTGCTGTTGGGTTGACTGTTTAAAATCATGTTTGCTGCAGATTTCCATCAACGAGGCTGCCAGAGACTGGGGCTTGAAATGTCTCCGTTATGAAATAAGTAGGATAATCTTTGCATAGAGATCTTTCTTATCTTAGTCTAAGAAATCATTTCAGGTTTTGTGCTACTGAAGGGGAGTTTAATTCTCATTATAATTTCTAGATTATAATCCACATACTATCAATTTGACGACTACTCCCTTACAACTAAACATTTCAAAAATCCTTTGAATCCACTAATTTCATCTCATTATAATTCCAAGAAATCACCCATTAATTAAATCCTAGATGTTTCCCTATGAAAGAGAAAAGCATTAAAGGTACAAAATCTACTTCTTCAACTTTTCCCCACTAAATTGTAGGGGATATATCTCCTCCACGTGGTGTGAGAGTAGCAATGGAAATGCAAGCTGAAGCAGAGCGCAAAAGGAGAGCTCAGGTCCTGGAATCTGAAGGTAATGTATATTGTTTCCTGCTCCCCTCATGGATTCGATATACTGGATTAGGTAGAATTTAATCATTTAATTTGGTGTCAGGACATTTGTGCTGTGTGATGGACCTGATGGCTAATAATTTGGTAGGGTATCAGATGTAATTCATAGAATAACACAAATGGTTGGTCCCATTAATCTAGCGATAAAATGTGATTCAAGTATGCTATGTTTCCTTCCTATGGACTTCCCTTCTCATTTAGAAAGCAACATGATTATGATGACTTTTTTAAACCATTATGCTTGGCATTTATGTCGGAATTTGAAGTTCTTGACAGCAACTTCTAAGGGAAATTTTTGTTCTGGTGATAGTCCTTTTACACTTAAATTGGCCTAGTGAACAATCAAATAACTCACTCTTCTTCAGGTGATCTTGCCACTCAATGGGTATTTTGTGAATAGGTATTTTGCACCTATCAAATGACAAAATATAACATTTTTTTACCTAATAAAATGAGGCCTAGAGGTTTTACCTTCAAAGTGCTATATTTGCTGAATAAGGAATTAAAATGCACTTCATATCGTGTCAGTGCAATAACCTGAATAAGGAAATAAAATGCACTCCATATTGTCGAAGTGGATACATGTTCTGCAGATCGGAAGAGCGTCGAAACGCCAAGACCCATGTAGTATGATGGCATCCTAGTGAGTGTCTACACCCTTGAGCAAGGGTTCGATTCCCCTCCCCTATAGTCCCTTGTAGTATTGCAAATGGAGGGAGAATTTTGCGGTTTGACTTGATTACTAGCAAGTGAATGGATCTGCTAAACAAGATGGTTATCAGTAACTTTTCCCTTGACAAAACCTGCTTAGAAGAACTGAAAAGTATTAACTTTTTGAGTGTGTTATTGTTAAATCATTAAGTTTTATGACTTTTCTCTGAAAGCTGCAGTTATTGTATCCACTGTGCTGCAGTTAGCTGCTTATTTTGTAACTTTAGATGTGATCAGGGTGTGAATGGATCACATTTGTTTTGTTAAAGAAAACAATAATGCTCTTAAAGTTACCAACGATTAACTTGTTACATTCTAAAGCATGCTTTTCGATTATGCTCAAAGAAATGCAAAGAGGACATAATTATCTTTCTTGTGTGTTCATTAGATTTATGCGTGCTGTTTTGTATAACAGGAGAAAGGCAGGCAAGCATTAATATTGCAGATGGAAAGAAGAATTCTGTGATCCTTGAATCGGAAGCTGCCAAACTAGATCAGGTTAATCGTGCTCAAGGTTAGTCCCAGTTTAATCAAACACAGTATCATTTGTTTCCCTTTCTTGAGCAGCATCACGTCTTAAATTGGTTGGAAGAGGCACACCAACGTGCAAGTTCAACTTTGAAAATCCGACGAGAAAAGGCAACTATTAGTCTGTTAAGTGTAAAGATGGTTTACTGCTTTGTTTTATTGTATGGTCTTTAATTTGGTTTACCATCTTTAAACAGGAGAAGCAGAAGCGATCCTTGCTAAAGCTCAAGCAACTGCAAAAGGAATTGCCATGGTGTCAGAAGCTCTCAAAGAAAATGGGGGTATGCAGGTGAGGATGTTCTTGAAATTTTCAATCGGGTGATTTTTATACAGATCTTCCTATGCTGAAACACTACTTTTTTTGGGGGTCTTATGTGTGTGAAAACAATTTAAAATATTGTTTCCAGATTACACATTGTTTGGATGAGGAAGTGGTGTAACTGTTGTGTCGTTGGATTTGCAGGCTGCTGGTTTAAGAGTTGCCGAACAATATCTACAGGCATTTGGTATGATTGCAAAGGAGGTAAAGCACAGAAGATTATGATTTGATTATGATATTGAGGCTAGAATTTCCTCATTTTTGGATATGTTATACTCCTTTTCTTTTGTGTAGGGGACGACAATGTTGCTTCCTTCAAATGCTTCAAGCCCTGCAAGTATGATGGCTCAAGCACTCAGCATATACAAGAACTTAATTGGGAACACTCCTGGCAATGGGCCTCCCAAGATTCATGAGACGGAATCAACAGACAACACCAAGAATGGCTCTCCATATTGGGAATCTGGTGATGAGAAGCACAAAAGTGTTGAACCCATTCCTACAAATCATCTTGGTGAACCAGTTTTTTCGCTGCAGAGCCCAAAGAAGAATAATTAGGTATTACCATTTGCCACATATACTTGGAAAAAGAAACTTTCATTTTTAGCTTTATGCCCTCCAGTCAAATCCTGCCGCAGAATAATCTGAAAATTCTTACTGCTGCAGTGATAGGAAGTGGAGTTGTGCCAGCTTCTTCTTCGTGCACAGAGAGATCTGGATGAACTGGTTATTTTGGCGAATCACATTTACTTCTTGAAGAGGCGCTATTGAAAGTGTAGAAAATGTGAACCATTTTTGTAATTGACGAGGAGGATGATACATAATACTGTTATGGTAATTGGGTCAAGTTTGACGTCTTTCTTATTCTTTTCCTTCTTTTCAGAAATCTGAACAAATTGTAATCATTTTCTAGTCTATATTTCAATTGTGAAGCTATGCGGATGTCGAGCTTGATAATTTCATGTCCTAAAGTGATGGACTACTTGCATTTTCTTTGTTATTTCATTAAAAAAATTTTAGGATTCCTTAGCAGCCAATTATTATACTTTGTGTGCACAATGGTGGACTTGACTCTTGTCGTTGATGAGAGTTGTTAATAGTTGTAACTTCATCGTGCATGTAAATGTAAAGTCGAAATTTAACGCTGCAAACTTTTCATACCCTAATGGTGAGTGTAGCCGCATTTTGAGAGATCACATAAATGTAATGTATGTTTAACGGGTTTTAGAAGTGATGTCTCTAAGTGGAGACGAGTTATGAACCATCAACCAGGTGCACCATATCTTCTCCCTACTTAATTAGCTTCTGCCCATCTTACCATATTTTTTCAGTAGCACAACCCACAAAACACAAATATAATTATGTGGCAAAAAAGACTAATTATGAGGCCCCAATTAACTGTAATAATAACTACTAACTTTTAATTTAAGGAGAGGCCTTCCACTTTCCATAATAAATGGGCAGCGAAAAACATGGTGTGCCTTGACCATGTTAATTCACAGCTTGTCCACAAACATACATGCTTGCATGTTGTTGTAACTATTCAATTCAGTCCCTTAAAACAAGCAATTGTTTGTTTTCCTCCTCTATATAATCTCTTCCTTGGCCAGCTTTTCATTTCAGCCTCAATCCTAGTTTGTCTGGTCGTGTAACGATTTCCATTTCCAAGTTTCTTCTTGTCGAATATCCAATTCTCTGCTCGCTCAACCAACAGCCATAAACCATGGGAGGCTGCGCGAGCAAACCCAAGGACTTGGATCTCAACGAGGCACCTGCCCCTGTTGAACAACCATCCGTTCCAGCTGAGAAGACTCAGGCTGCTCCCCAGGTAAAGTCCTCTGTCTGATTACATGGTCTCAGAAAAATTTCTAAGTAAATAAGAAATATATATACATGGACCCTAATTAATAAAAGTGATATAGAATCATACACCATATGGTACCATACAGACACGTGCTGTGTATTGTAGTTTACCATATGGCGTGTCCTGATGCACGCCACATGGTTATATGGCACTATGTGGTGCCATAACATATGATGTTAGATCGGAACTCTCCTAGTTAAACAACAAAGTGGGCCTCTGTATCCATTTTCACATTTTACCATCTCACAATGCTCTAGCAACCCCCTAACATCAGAGCTGGGATCCTGCCCGGAAATACCTTATTCTGCCACGGTGAAAATGAACAAAAATCATGCTTTAATATAAGATTTGATTTCTTATAATAAATAATTGCAGGAGAAAAAAGATGAGGAGGCAAAGGAAGCACCTTTGGTAGATCTTTCTGAACCAGCTCAGGAGTCCTCAAAAGTCGAGGAAGTAACAGCTGCAACTGAAACAAAACCAGCAGATGAGACTGAAAAGTCCGTAGAGGCTCTTGAGGTGGTCAAGGAGGAGAAGAAAGAGGTCGTGGAAGCTGTTGCTGCCCCTGAGAAACCGGCTGAGTCTGTGGACAAAAATGATGCTCCTTTGGTTAAAGTATAAGGTGTTAGATTCACGGCGTCTTATCATCCCCATTAGTGATACATTGGTTTTTCAAGTTGATTTGTTGAGGCTCATGTAATAAATTTCTGGAAAGAATAGACCAGTATTGAGACTATATATCTGTACTTGATTCTGCTTATAAGTTTATTTTCTCTATTCTGGCTTCTTAGTTTTATTAACAAAACATAGCAACTGCAATTATATGTGGAACAATTATGGCTACTTCAGATTAAACACATATCAGCAAAAGTTTCCACACAAGAAACCGAAACGAGGATGAATTCCGATAATCCATTTCATCTTTAAGGTACATATTATCAGTTGATTAAGTATGATTCACCAGCCACCACATTTACAAATGTATAAATGTAAAATTTTTGAGAGATTTGGGTTTCACTTTCTTTAGTCTGAACTCTGAAGTTAACTGGATAAAATCATCATAAATAATGTCAATGAATTGCAGGGAGCGCTGCACCCTCAGATTTTCTTTCAGCTTCTGCATCATCTTTGACAGCAAGCAAGACCACCAGAATCAACAATGGATAACTTACTGTGAAGAGGGCCCAATTCACTAATAGTTCATTCAAGAATGGCACTTTTTGTGTATCAATTTCCCAGACGACCGCTGCCCCTGCACTCTGTACTCCCTTAGAGAATCCAGTATACCTGAGAAAGTAAGAAATATTCAACAATAGTTAGATCAGCTTAGAAATATTTTAAGTTAATTTGGGAGCCAGCGGTAGAGATATCGATATTGTACCTGCTAAGGATCTCAGAATCATCAGCCAAGGCTCCAATGACCCAGTAGACCATGCTCTGGAACATGGCATCAAACAGTCCATAACTAAAATACAATACAAATGGCCCTGCAAATTTGGTATGATCCGTAAAATCAAGCTTGTGCTTTGGCAAATCATGACGAGAGTAACTGAGTTGTTCTGCAAGTCCCCCACCCCAAATAGCTGTCCCTAGCATAGCTACAACTCCAATACCAACCAGCCCCCGGGTCCTCCTGCTTTTAAAGCTAAAGTCCATTATGTACCCAATGAAGATAGAGCCCATCATCTGTGCACCCCAGTAAAATACATTGCACAGTCCCCTAGTCCTCAAATTAAACAAGATCCCGCTGACATTGTTGAACTGGTAACTACAGATAAAGAAACTTGCCCAAAAGGCAGGAACCATGAGCAACATTTTCCAATTCAGAAGCAATTTCAGAATCTCAATGGCTTCGACCGATACACTGGAGTACTCAATATTAGTGCACCGTGAGCCATCATCACGCTGGACACGGCTCGGGTGTGTTATTGCCAGTGATAAAACCGTTCCAATTGACATGAAAACCATGAAAGCAATGTAGGTAGCGTCATTAACCGAGACAGCATCAACCCTATGGAAATTCAGTATGAAAGGGATTAGACCACCTATCACACCCCCCATGCTGAAAATGCTCCAGAACATAGAAATGTACGAGCCCTTGTGATCATGAGGTGGGTAAGAGGTCACAATGGCGCCCTGCGCCGCCCATAAAAGGCCAGCACCGACTCCAAGAAACGTGCCAGCAATTATGGGAAAGGCTTGATGGTGATAATGGTTGTAGTAAAGGAAAGATCCAGCATACAAAACATAGGTAGAGCAGCCTGAAAAAAGTGTAAGACGAGGACCCAAAATGTTGTAAATACCTCCACCCAAGATTCCAAAAACGGCGAAGGTGGTCTATAGTGCTGTGTTGGCGTTGTTGGCTGCGGTCGGGTCCAGCTGGCCGCCGCCGCCCATACCAGAAAGGGCACAGTACATGCCAGGGCAGCAGAAACACACCAATCCAATCAGGGCAACCTGAACAAGGGGGGAATTGTGCCGGTAAATGGACAGTTTGGGAGGTGATTTCGGTGGCCCTTGTTCACTTTCATCAGCTCCATTTAAACCCATGTGAAATTTTGCAGGGAGGAAGGAGAGGAAACTCAAGGAAATCCCAATATCAGTAAAAGAAAATAGCAATTGAAAGAAAATCCAGAACAAAAGCTGGGGAAAATTTTAACTCAGGATGGACAGCCGAATTTGGATTCTTACAACCTTGCTGCAGACGAGTACAAAAATTATTAATTGTGATTTTGATACCATAAATTTGAATTTTCTATGACAACTACAATTTTGGTCCTAATTTCCACAAGAGGCGTTCACTTGATTACGACCTTCATAATCTATTTTCCTTGTCTATACAAAGTTTGAGTAGTTGCTGAAAAGACAAGTCTTAAGGAGCCCTTGTGGATGAAAAGAACACGAGAAGATAATATACTAGAAACATGGCACAATACAGTGCTTCCAACTACAATCGACAGTCACTGTTTCTGTATGGAATTGCTTCAACTCAAAGAGAAAGAATATTATTTGTCATATGTTTATCCTGTCAATAACTGAGTACTCAAAATCGAATACTGTTGAACCCGGACGAAGATATGATTAGATTCCGATACTGCAGCTAAAGTTGACAGATTTCAAATGCAAGCATAGCACCAAAACAAAATATTTGCCTAGACATCTGAACAGTAGACTGTTGATATTCTTAAATGGAATTTGAACAAAATCCACTCTTTCAAATATTAAGCATTCCGTAAAGATGTCAAAATTTGAATTTTGACCAGTGTTATTGATGCCAAACAAAAGAAGGCGAGCTCGCAAGCTCTAACAACCCGTAAGTTATTAAAAATAAGAACTCGTAAGTTTTTAAGAAAATTCAAGACGATTAATGAAATAAGGTTTTTTTATAAATAATTGGATTCTATCAATACAATGAAATAAGCCCTATATTTATAAGGTTCAAAAAAAACTTAATTTTGGGATAATTAAGGAAAGCTCTACTAGAAGTCTAGAACAAATAAAACACTAGAACAAATAACCTACTAAACCAAGAAATAAATAAAATCTAATTAAATTAAATACTTACTCCAAAATAAAAATAAATTAAAATATAAATTAAAATAAACTAGATAAATAATTATATCCTTTGAGAATCTGTATCATTCCCCCCGGATGAGAAAAACTCAACTCCGGCGTGGTAAACTGTAGTTTCTAAACCATAGAGATCGATCTTTCTTCCTCAGCAAGCAACGGTGTAGAACTCTAAATAACCATATGAAGCAAAACTTTAACCAAAGAGGGTGATCTTTAATGCGACTACAACATTGAAAGAAAACTTTTGGAGGTGACATATGGTGCAACTCATCCAAAACAACATCAACTGAACCCACAGTATGAGTAGCACATTGTAACATGGTAGACTCGTTTGCACAAACCAATGATTGCAAAACTAGTGGCTCTAACAAACCCCAACACGATAACAATTTGGCAATATTGAAATCAAAACTTCTATTAAAGTGCAATGGCAAGTAAAACAAATTATTTGCGAGTTTTGAATCCATGACCTTGTTCTTAACATGTTTTAGAAAGCGACTTAAAGAGACATGAAGTAAAACATAAAAATGTTCTTTAAAAGAGATATACTAACCATGCACATTCAAAACAAGTAGATAACTCTCACTATTTAAAATAATTCTATGTTTGATCTCAACATGAGAATTATGAAGATAGTTAATAGTTGGTTGGGTTGGGATAATGTGAAGGAAGTTAGTAGGCAAAAGTACGATATCAATAGGAAATAAGGGCAATTGGACAAATGCTTTGACAATAAAAGTGGGAATGGAGAAAGTATTCGACACGTGAGGTAACTCCACATGAAAGTTAAGCTTGAAGTCAGGTAAAAAAATGGTGGAGTTGAATCCTGTGTTAGTGCTTACAACTGTATCTATTGCAGTTGTGTTGATGGAAGGTAAAGTCACGAGAGAAGACTCAATATAAGGCTCAAAACTTTCATTCTTATGGTCAGAGTACTTTATAGGCTCAAACATTTCATTTTCACTGTCAGAAGGCTCTATAGGGTCAATAATATAGATATGATCATTTGAAGCGGGAGTTGATACACAACAAATAGGCGCAGGCTTTTTAGGAGAGAATGACATAGACTAAGACTTCAAGACTTTTGTGAGTCTTTCAAGGTTCAAAGTATAATTGTAGGCTGCTTGTAATGATTGAGATGGAACTATAAAACCAACTTGTTATGTTATGATCCAATCTATCTATAAATTTAGAAGCAACGACATTTGGAGCTTCATACATAGCACAAACTCCTAATTGATTGGTTGAAGTGAGTGAAATATTCATGAACAGTGGATGATCCTTGCCTACAATGCAAAAAGAATTGGTCTAACAATTGAATTTGATAATAGGCAATGGCATATTTATCGCTTAAGAGTCGTTTCATCTCATCCCATGAAGTACTATGATGTTTTTCTAACCGTTCAATTCTTTTCCTAATTATTCTCCAATCATGCCTGGAAGTCTCAATAAGTGTTAAGCTAGCAAGATTAATTCAACGAGAGCCACTTATTTGACGCGAGTTAAAGACATTTTCCAAACCATATATCCAACCAAGAAACGCTTCAGGGTTAGATCCATCAAAACGTGGGGGTTCAACTATAGTACCTTGAGTATCATAGTTTATAGGATATAAATAATTGTATTGGTTAGAAAAAGTAGGATAATCAGTATGGCCTGAATAACCAATAGATGTTGAGGATGGATGATAGAATGAATTAACCATGATACCAAAAAAAAAGTGAATTGCCAAGACAAATAAAAATTATATTAAATAAATGAAGTTACAGCTTCCTAAATATTAGAAAAAAATTAGTAAAAGCAAAACTTATTTTCTTTAAAATAATTAGATGATGACTAGCCAACACTATAAATAAAAGAATGGAATTCAATTATCATCTAAAATTGTACCATCTATGGCAATTGGCAGAATGGTGGAACTGGCAGAATTAGCAGAGTTACAGAACCGGACTTGTCAAATTTCAGAACTAGCATTTCAAAATTTCTGAACTAGACTTGAAAAAGCACAGGACCAGATTTGTAGATTGCGGTACAGCAACAGTGGTCGGTGGCAGCAGTAGAACTGGCGGAGTAGCCATGGCAGAATTGCGGAGCAGCAGTGGCAGAAGCAGTCGCCCAAACAGTGGAACAGCAGTGGCTTTTGGTGACGGAAGCTTAGATATCGGCGGCAGAACGCGAACCAGTGATGGAGGGCACGGCAAGGAGAGAGCACACGACCTTTGAACTGGTGATGCCTGTGTACGACGAAAGAACAGACGTGGGTGAAAGATATAGGGTTTTTGGGCTAGGTTGTGGTTTAATTGGGTTGGGTACTTTGTTGGATAAGAGTTGGGCCTTTAAGAATAGGCTTAGTGTGTTTAGGTAAGAAATAATGGGCTAAGACTTAGGGTTAGGTTGATAATTGGTTTGAGGGTGATGCGGCCGTGCCAGTAGAAGATTTCCAAAGGTAGAAGAGATTGAAGCTTAACAGAGGACTTGAGGCTATTTTAAAGGTCGAGTGTGTGGGAAATTCTGTTTTTTTCGTCGAATACACAAACACCAATTAGGCCAAAGAAATCGACTTGTTCTGATACCAAAATTGATGTCGAACAAAAGAAGGCGAGCTTACAAGCTCTAATAACCCGCAAGTTGTTAAAAATAAGAACTCGCAAGTTCTCAAAAAATTGAAGACAATTCTTGAAATAAGGTTTTTTCATAAATAATTAGATTCTATCAATACAATGAAATAAGCCCTATATTTATAGGGTTCAAAATAAATATAATTCTGGGATAATTAAGGAAAGCTCTATTAGAAGTCTAGAACAAGTAAACCACTAGAATAAGTAACCTACTAGACCAAGAAATAAATAAAACCTACTTAAATTAAATACTCTACTCCAAAATAACAATAAATTAAAATAAATTAGATAAATAATTATATCCTTTGAGGATCTGCATCAGTTATACTCTCTTCTACTATCAATCTCCCACAAATTTGTAGGCGCCCACACTTCTTTTATATGTATGGTTTAAGTTGCATGAATGCTTGACATAAGACCTATGTCAAGTCTGGCAGCAACCTTTTCTGGAAAATTGTCCATGTGCCAGATATTTGTTAAAGACAAATGAATCCACCATACACTGATATAGTGTTATGAAGGCAAGATTTAAATGAATACGTCTTATCCGTCTCTAACCACTTCAGAATTTGGATAGATGGTTAACAAGAAAGATACAAAGTTTCCCCATCATTTTTTGCACTGGTATGCAACTTTTGGACCATACCAGACAAGATATACAAATCTGGGAGACTTGACAGTGACTCAGGGA